>JAHUTJ010017249.1:0-25844 GCA_036250325.1 Characodon lateralis | reverse complement strand
GTTTGAAAAGCAATGTCTGACTTTCATTTGTTCATTTTCATAGAATTTTTATTCATTATTACCTTTGTCAGATTCAAGTTATTTCTGTGACCATTGTGGGTTTTTCTTTCATTAACCGAGGGGTACCTGCAATTTTGTACACGTGTGTAAAAGAGAAATCTTAAAAACAATTCTAAAAGAAATGTGCAGGCAGTGGCAGGAATACAAAATCGGGGTTAATATTACGTACCTGTCATCTTGTCCCTGTTAGCAGACAGGTGGCTGAATTTTTAACCAGCCGAAGACGACAAAGGAGAGACTGGTCAATCTCACAAACAGACGGAGTTGTGGTAGTCCCGTCTGGAAGTAATAAAAACATGAATAACCTTCTCAAGGGCATCATGAGAAGGATTATCTTTGAGTTTACTAATATGTCTCAGATGATAAACGCTAGACTGGACTGCTGCACTGACATGTTTGTTGAATTTAAAATCTAAGTGAAAACCTGAATTTTAACATCTTGTGCCCTCTGTTAAGCATGGTGGAGGATCTATGATGCTGTGGACCTGTTTCTAAAGGCCCTAGGAACATATGTAGAGTGCATGGAATCAGGTTCTCTCTAAAACATCAGGAAATTTTGAATAAAAATCTGGTGGCCTCTATGAGAAAACTAAAAATGTGTCATCCCTGAGTCTTTTAGTAGGCTGTTCACCACAAAAACATATAGCAAAATCAATACAGATATGGTTCACCAGATACAAAGTAAACCTTCTTGAACCTCCCCAAATCAAACGACTATGTAAAACCTCTAGGGGGAGCTGAAGATAAAAGAGCATAAGAGAGGACCCAGGAGTCTGAATGAAATAGGAAGATTGTCCAAATGCAAACGATCTCTCGGTCTTGATGCTCCAACCTTGCGAATAAAAAACACACTTAGTTGGTTGCATAAATACAATCAAACTGACAATATTACCTAAATTCCCATACATGTTTCTACATTCTTTGAAAGTCTTGACACGGTTTTTGATAAGTTCATTTAGACTGATAAAAAAAAAGTCTAGACTGAGTCTTCAATTGCTATGCAGCAGATCAATACCATCTAAAATGGTATTGATCTGTTCAGCTGCGGTCTGCCATGTTGTATTTCTGAATGGAGACTCCTCCACCCAGGATGAGTATTAAGCAGGCATCAGTAAACCTCCCAATAAAACTGCACTTGTATTCTAGAGATCTTAAATAAAATTGTGGGGAACCCCTTTCCCAAAAATGCCACTGATGTTTAGGACAAAGCTCACCAACATGCTGGGGTCACCTCTTCCATCTCATATTTTCTTCCCCGTATGAAGTAACAGATATTTCAGTGCAGATAGAGCAGATGGTAGTTTAATCAAAGCAGAAACTGCAATATCATAATAAAAATCTTAGATTTTTTAAACTTAAAAGGGTTGGTTTTCTTTGTGCTAGTGTGCCAAAGTACCTACGCTCCTTTAAACTATATCAAATTTTTTCATGTTACAACCAAAAACTTCACTGTTTTTTACCAAAATGTATGTGGTAAAGCAACACTTAAAAGTTTGTAATTGTGAAGTGGAGAAAAATTGGACATTTTGATTCCCAATAAAAATCTGAAAAGTGTGATTTGTAATCAGCACCTCTAAGTCCAAACATTGTAGAACCACCTTTCAATGCAGTTACTGCTGTAAGGCTTCTGGAGTAGGCCTTTCCTAGCTTTTCACATCTAGAGATGTAAACTATTGCCTATTCTTCTTTGCAAAAGAGCTTAAGCTAGGTCACAATAGAAAGAGAACATCCATAACAGTAGAGAACAGATGGAGAACAGTAATTCTCAATTCTTGCCACAGATTCTTTATTAGATTTAGGTCTTTGGGCCATTTTAACACATGGATATGCTTAGATCTAAACCATTCCTTTGTAGCTCTGGCTGTAGGTTTAGGGTCCTTATCCTGCTGGAAGGCAAACATTCAGCGCAGTCTCAAGTCTTTTGCAGCTTCTAACAGGTTTCCCTTCAGCAGTACCCTGTATTTAGCATCATCCATTTTCCCACCAACTCTGTCCAGCCTCCCTGCCCCTGCAGAAGTGAACAACCTCACAGCAGGATGGAAGTTTAGCCTTTTCTGTGTAGAGGTTTGCACGCAGGTCAAAAAGTTTAATTTTGGTCTCATCTGATTGGAGCACTTTCTCCATGGTTGGGGTCTCCCCTAGATGTCTTGTGAGAAATTGGAAGTGGAACTTCTTTCAACAATGGCTTTCTTGTTGTCACTGTTCAATTAAGGCCAGATTGGCGTGGTGCATGATGACAATAGATTGAACAGAGCTATGTGAGATGTTCAAAGCTTGAGATACTTTGTCTACAACTTTCTCCCTGACCTATCTGGTGTGTTCCTTGATCATGATGCTGTTTGGTTACTAGTCTTCTCTAACAAACCTCTGAGGCCTCAACAGAACAGTTAGATTTTTACTGAGATTAAAATAAACAAAGCTGGACTCTACTAACTAGGCGACTTTGAAGGCAAGAAGTATTAGAATAAAAAGGACTGAATGGATGCCAAAATGTTAGTGTCATTTTCCTTCCTCTTCACAATTCTTGCTAATTTGTGTGGGTCTGTTATGTCAGAATCCAATAAAATATGTTGAGGTTTGTGATTATAATGGCACAAACTGTGGAAACAAATTAAGCTTTTTCAAGACACAGGAGCACTTAATGTGTTGAATGGCTGACTGACCTAACCAGAGGGTGTTTGCTGAACTTTCTTGGACATTTGGGAGCTCAGTAATCATTGTATCACTGCTGTGTTAATGCTTTGTTTTCTATGTTTTATGTTGTTTTTTTTATTTCGCAAAAATTTGAAAACATCAATAACAACATTGCTAAAAAATATGACCTGTTCTTGACTAATTCTGCGAATTCAATAATTCAACCTAAGATTATTGCAAAAATGTGGCAGATAGGGTTGAAGATTGCCTGGTATTGCCTGGTATTCTGTGTTTAAGCTCCTTCTGCACTTTACTAGAATTACAAAACAAGAATAAAGAAAAAAACTGATAATTGCATCAAAGATCTCTAATATATTTATAATATACAGAGTGGTGAATTGATCTTAGGAGAATTCAATGCAAATTTCCATGAAATCTGAGGAATTTAAAGGGCACTTTTTCATCATTTTGACTTGTGTGTACAGTACACACAAACACAGTTCTATCTGGTGCATGTAAATGAATGAGATTGCCTTGGCAGATGCCCAAACCTTTTTTTGGGTTTAGTGCATGCTGAGAGAGAATAGAAGAAGCAGAGGGTGATATACTTCATCCGTACTCTCATTAGACAACTCGGGGAACACGTCAAACTGCAATTTGTTTCCCTTGCATCCAATAAACAGCTCATTCACTGGTCAATCAGTCACCACAGCGGCTGGTGAGATTAAAGCCAGTGGAGAGTAACAAAGAGAAAAGAGAACCAGAGGAGAAAACAGCTGAAGCGTAGAACCAATGGCAAAATAATGCTTGTGTGAAACATTTCCCCTGTTTTTTTAGCACAAATAAATATCATCTGTTCAGTAATATCTTCGGTGGTGCCAGGAACGTTTGGAAATTGGTCTGGTTTGTTTGATGAGAGATGAGAACACCACCTGGTGGGTCTTAACCTGCAGAGTTGCACGTTAACGCCGCAAAACAAATTTTCAAGTGTTGGACAAAGACAAGATTTAGGTAATCACTGGGATTTGCGATATTATTCAAACCTGTTTGAACCTTTTCACATTTTGTCACATTATAATCTCACCATTAAAATAATTTCATTGGGATTTTTTAAAATAGATCAAAACAAGGTTGGGGCATAATTTCGAAGTGGAAGAAAGGGATAGACCGTTTTTCAAATCTCTCACAAATAAAAATGTGGACAGATGAGACAGTGTAGCGTGCATTTGCATTCGGCCCCCTTTACTCTGGCTACCTGAATGAAATCCAGTGTACTGTTGGCAAGACACACATTAGTCATGCAATCCACAATTCGGGCCTTTATGGAAGAATGCCAACCGGAAAGCACTATTGAAAGACAATCAACCGGCCATACGGTTCATCAAAGCCTCACCCTCCAGCTGCAGAACATCATGATCTGGACAAACACCGAGTCTGTCCTCTTCTACATAAACGTGGTGTGTGGGAAACGTCAGAGGAAAGATGCATTCAGGTCTTCCCGAGCAGGAAACCCCGAATGACAAAAGAAGTCCAGACTATGCTCAGTGCTCGCAACTCGGCCTTCAAGACTGGGGGAAAGAGCTTTTTACAGGACCGCCAGAGCCAACCTGAGGAGAGGTATAAAAAGGGCCAAGGATTCCTATAGGAGAAAAATGGAGAGATACCTAAAGGACAATAACCCACAACAGATCTGGAGGGGCATTAGGCCCTGACCAATTACAAAAGCCACCCCTCCCTAACCAGTCCAACGAGGATGTCATTGCCCTCACACTCCACACAATGCTTAGCCACCTGGAGAACAAGAAGAGCTACATGATGATGCTCTTTGTGGAGTACTAGTCTGCTTTTAATACAATCATCCCAGACATTCTCTGTACCAAACTGTCTTAGATCAAGAACATCCTGTCGAGTTGCGCACAGTATGTGAGACTCAGCCCTCATTACTATTCCACGCTCAGCACGGGTTCACGGTTGAGTCCTCTGCTATATGCCCTGTAAACATACGACTGCTCTCTGACCCACCCAACCAACTGAATTCTAAAATATGCAGATTACACCACCGTGGTCAGACTAATCTGTGATGAGGACGAGACATCTGAATGTCCTGAAGACCAAAGAACTTATTATGGACTTCAGGAAAAACGGAAAGGAACACACCCCTCCTCATCAATGGAGTACGGGTGGAAACTGTTACCACCTTCAGATTTCTGGGCATCTACATCTCTGCCGACCATTCCTGGAACTTCAACATGAAGGGCCAGGTTAAAGCTCAGCAGCGGCTATACTTCCTGGGCATCTTTAGGAAGAACAATCTGGACACAAAGCTGCAGGTGGCCTTCTATCTCTCCTCTGTGGAGTGTGCTTACATACTGTCTGGATGTGTGGTATGCAGGCTCCACAGCTGAGGACAGAAAGTCGGTGCAGAGAGTCATTAACTGCCCAAAAAATCATTGGCTGCCCTCTGCCCACCTTGGAACATGTTTCCACATCCTGCAGCCTCAGGAAAACCAAGGCTTTCACAGGAGAACCCTCACACCCTGCCCACCCTCTGTATGAAGTGCTACACTCCGAGAGACCTTTCAGGTCTGTCATAATAGGGTTTTCTTAGACTCTGAGATACACAACCACAAGGACAAAGACAGTGTTTTAACAGTTTATTTAGAAACATGGATAAAGGTTGGACTGGAACCACGATTGGAGCTGGCGGACAAACGCGGGGTCTCTCTGAAGGAGAAAGACAGAAGCTGGTAAACACTCTGGGTGGAAACGGAGAAAATGTGAATGTGTTCTTTAGATGCTGACTTACAGGGGTGGGGTTCTTGGCAAGACCGGGGGAAATAAGTCCTTCTCCACGGTGGCTTGAGGCTGACAGGCTGTGACCAGTTTTTGTAGGATGTAGTGCTTAGTTTCTTCTCTTCCAGGAAACTTCACAATGGAGACCAGAAAGGTTCCACGACTTCCTTCAGCGAAGGGTGATCTGCAAGGCAGGGGGAGAAAAACAAGGAGATCAGAGAAACTGCTTGGAAGCAGGACTGCAGAGAAGCAGTGGTCTAGCTGTTACCACGCCAAGTGAGAAAAAGGAGCTGATGCCTCCCTCTGGGTTTCCACTCAATAAGTAGCCCAGCTGATTGCTCTCAGATGAGCAACACCTGTGCAGCAGCACCTGCCAGTCACACCCTGCACAATAAGAACACAGCACACAAAAACACAGCCTGCAAACAAACCACCATGGATATGACAAGGTCAATCAGGTCACACACCACCAGACTGACCAACAGCTTCTTCTCCACAGCCATCACAACTGCTAACACTCAGACACGCACACAAACACACACAATCACACGCGAAATGACTTCTATAACACCCCAAACAACCAACAATTTACCTCTTCCATCTCCTCTTAGAAGTCTCTTGTCAGTCAGTCATTTTCTACCGCTTATTCCAAAGTGGGTGGCGGGAGAGCTGGTGCCTATCTCCAGCAGTCTATGGGCGGGAGGCGGGGTACACCCTGGACAGGTCGTCAGTCCATCGCAGGGCAACACACAAACAACCATGCACACACTCATTCATACACCAATACAGGGCAATTTAGAGTTACCAATTAACCTAACAGGCATGTCTTTGGACTGTGGGAGGAAGCCAGAGTACATGATGAGAACCCAAAAATGGGGAGAACATCCAAACTCCATGCAGAAAGACCCCCCCTGCCAGGAACCGAACCCAGGGCCTTCTTACTGCAAGGCAACAGTGCTACCAACTGCGCCTTGTTATATGTCTTTTAAATTTTGTTGTGCCTCCAGGTATAATGACAATAATAACTATTCTATTCTATTCTATTCTATTCTATTCTATTCTATTCTATTCTATTCTATTCTATTCTACTCTATTCTGTTCAAATGAGATTAACGTTTTTGGCCCAACTCCAATTGTGGGAAGACTAACCCTGCAAGTACATTTGAATACCAGCGGTGAAGCATGATGGTGGCTGCATCATCTTTTGCACTTTAAAGCTCCCTGGTATCTGTTTTTATTCTGCTTCATATCTCGTTTTTTTGTTTTTTTGTTTTTTTTTGACAGTTTTGAGTTTATTCCTTGCAGGCACAGAAATGTCTGGAGAACTAAACAAAACCTCTGCTTAATGATAGAATATAATTTAGCATTGTCTTCCTTTTAAAATGTATCTGAGCTTCTTGGATGATTATTCACTGTCCAAATATTTGAACAATGAACATCCATAGTCACTAATGAAGTTCATGCAGCAGTTGGGTATGTAGTTGGTCAGCTTCCTTTAGTAATGCTGAAAGGAACTGTTGACAATTTACAACTGTCAATATTTATCTGAGGAATACAACTCAGATGAATAAGAATGTGGGGATCAGACAAAGCAATAGCTGGATGTGTAAAGGGTTCAGTCCTACTTGTTTGAACCTGTGTTTGACTTTGTCGATCTCCAGCCCATGAAGCATACTGCTGTGGATGACAAAGCTGAAGTAATCTACATTTATCATCTGCAGAACTTAAACTGGTATGAATCTATTTATATTCTTGTTTGAACTTCTCAGTGTGATTCATATCCACTGCATGTTTGCCACTGGTATCCCACTTGTATTGCCTCAACTATTTAGGTTACACACCAATACAGTGGCAAGTCATGCACTTCTGGACTATATACAAATCTAATGCTGCATACAATATGGATGAAATGACTCACATGATCAATGTCTTTAATTCTGATGGTATATATTTTTCTGCGTACCTCTTTCCTCTATTTTTGACTGGAATAATGGCAATGGTATAGGATGTAATGGAGGTGTAGGCAGGTAGACCTGGGTTATCATAAGGCTCTCTGTCTGGAGATCTTCTCACAAAAGCAGCAGTTCAGCTAGTCCTGGCAGGACATATGATTGAAATTGTAAAATAATGTTTTATAACAACATAACTTGGAATAAATCCTGCAGATCAATCAATCAATCAATCAATCAATCAATCAATCAATCAATCAATCAATCAATCAATCAATCAATCAATCAATACATCAAAATAGTTTATATCAAAATATAAGTGACATTTTTGCTGTCAAACTGCTAAGAATAAAAGTGTAACATTGTTAAATAAGTTATATTTATTATAATATAATATAATACACATGGGACATATATATATAAAATAATAAATAATAATAAATGCTGAACTCCAAGTTGAAGCCAGACTTTTAAACACATCAACACTTTCAGCTGCCTTGAGATTTTCAGAAGGGCTCTTCCAACAGTAAAGGGTATATTAAAAAATAATATCTCTCTTTGAATTTTACTTCTAACTTCAGCTACTAACAGAAGACCCTTTCTAGAAGACCTCAAGGGCAAGACAAAAAAATCTGATTAACTGCTTGGACTTATTATTATTAGTTATTATTATTATTAGTTTCAGAAAACTGTTTATTTACCTTTAAATCCATTCTGAAATATATGATTAGCTAAATGTAGACTTTAAATCATCCTTGGTATTGGAAACTGGCCAAATACATTTTGCAGTGGTCCACTCTTCATGAACCAATTTCATGTGTTTTATTGTTTCCAAATTATTTATAAATTAATGCATTATTTTTATGTACAGATTAGAAATTTAAAAATATTTAGCCACATCTGAAGGACAAATGTATTTCAAACATATGAATGAGGAAAAAAATTGAAATACAAAACATAGTAAAACCTCTTATCAGTGGACTTGTGCCTTATATTACGTAAATAATGGCGCACCTATGGAAGGGTGGATTTTATCAGGGTTAAATATCAGTTTACAATAAACAAAAAAGCTTTGATTGTTTGATTGTCTTTTGCAGCAAATTGACCTCAACAGAGTTGTAAGTTTGAAGTTCAGCTGTTATGGGCAAACACAACTGGATTCAGAGTGGTGTTCTAAAGACGGCCGACAACTCACTTCAGTTTTTTTCATTTAATCTTCGACAGAATGTGTCAGATGGGTCTGCGTTGCTATGTCCAGCTGGTTGGATTGATGTGTCCCTGCTGGTTTCATTTAGACATGTTTGTGCATCTTAATTCATAACTTCCTGTACATTGTGTTGTGTATTTGGGAACAAGATGGCTGTTGTCCTTGTCTCAACAGCTGCTGTCTCCTCCTTTCTTTTCTCCTCTCATTTAGTGTGCTAGCATTAAATACACACACAAGCAGGCTCACTGTAAAGAAACCTACAGATACATGAGAGCTTATAATTACACGTACACACACACCTACACACATACACATACAGAACACACACACAGAACCGCATATTATGTCTATCTATTTTTACAAGGACTATGCATTGATTTCCGTTCATTTTCCATTCATTTCTATGGACTAACCCTAACCCTAAACCTAACCATTACCAGTGTTTACCTAAACCTCACCCTAACCTAATCTATTTTCACATGTTAGTCCTAACCTAACTCCTAATCCAAAAACAACACTTTTTCTTATGGATCCCAAGCTTTGGGTCCTATATGGAGCAGTGGGTCCTTACAATGTAGCAAATGTTGGAAAAGTGGCTTTTCACTGTAACAAATGCTTGAACACACCCACACATATACATACAGGCCCTATCCTCAGCTGTACACAGATCCAGTACTTTTATACATTAATACACTTCCATATTTAAACACACACAGACACCTTCTCCTTGTAACAACGTCTTTCATCCCCCTTTTTCCTGTTTCTTCCACTATCCACTCTGCTCCCACTCCCCTTTCATTTCTCTCCTTTGCTTTACTCCTCCACTCTTCCATCCATCCTTCCATCTCTCCCTCCCTCTCTCATTACCTTAATTAGATCCAGCAGATGAACATCGTCTCGTCTGGTGGGGAGGAGGCTCGGCCTCGGTGATGCAATAAGGCTCATTTGCATCGGCAAAGTTAATTGCGGGAGCGGAGCAGGTGTATGGCAATAATGATCATCACACATGACACTCACCTGTGACCGTCGGCGTACGTGACACACACACACTGAGACATTGGCTCCTGCTGCAGAGTGTGCAGGAGTGAGTGCGTTTGTGTCATTCTAAACTTGATGCACACACATAATCAACTCCTGTTACTAAGTTGCTCTTCATAACTGATCCCCAAAGTTCTGCTGATGAAATCCTTGGGAGGGTAGCCACAGACATTGATGGGTGGAAGAGGTGAAAGGAGACAAAAGTAAAACATGAAGGGCAACCTCTCATTCCAGGAGAAATGGTCGGTAATCTTCTACGCTGTGGGACATCATGGAAAGAGATCCAACACTACTTCTGCATTTTTTGTGCTTCAGCTCATAACGATACACTGCTAACCAAACTGTACAGACCTGAATAAAATAGAACATTATTGAAAAGTTCATTTATTTCAGTAACTCAATTCATTAAGTGAAAAACAGGATTGACCTGACGATTAAAACAGGCTGAGAAACTACACTTCACCAGTGTTGGGCATGTTACTTTAAAAAAGTAATTAGTAATAGTTACTAGTTACTTCTCCCAAAAAATAACTGAGTTACTCCACTATAAAAGTAACTAGTTAACAGGGAAAGTAACTATTGCGTTATTTTTTTAAAAGTTGAAATATGTCTACAAATTTAGATTGTTTTCTAAGGTTTCACAGGCCAGTTGCATGAAGTGGAAATACATAGACAAGTACAGCGAACTTTTAATATTTACTTCACAACTATGTTCTTGCCTTTCACCTCAAGGAGAATAAAGTAGTGTCTGTACTTTCACTTTGAAAACGCAATCTTTCCCTCCAGACCCACCATTGTTGCAGTATACATCTGCTAGTTTGCCTGAGCAGGGCTGATATGTGTGTTTGTGATTTATGTGTAAACTGAACACTGCCTCTGATTGGCTTACCATGAAAGCTTACTCTACCTTAGCCAATCATCATCACTTTTGCGATTGTCTTGCTCCTCGCTCCTCTCTTCACCAAAGAAGAAAAGCTCAGTTCCTGTGGCTGTGAGCCACGACAGATGACAAGAGCTTCAATGAGTAGCTTTACTTTATAACGCGGCCCATTCAGTTGTTGGTAACATTGGTAACTTATGGAAAAAGTTACGCTGTTAGTAACGCCGTTTATTTTACCGCCGTTATTCCTATCACTGTTCATAACTGAGAAAACATTCCTCACAAATTTCAGTTTAAGCTTATCCCATTTCACCTTCATCAAGTTTTGTTTTATGGTACCATGTCAAAGTTCAGCAACCATTTAACAACCATCCCTCGGCTCTCTTTGCTGTCTCAACCTTTCACTTCTGCATTATCATTAACTTTGTGTTCTCCTTCTATTTCTTCCCCGTTGAAAGTACCCCTGGCCCTGTTTCTCTGTTAATGACTATGTCTTCATATCCTTTTAACCGCTTGGCATTTGATGCAGATGAGCACCAATTCTGCTTCTGGTTCTGCCCAAGGTTAATTTAATCCTTTATGTTTATATGTTTTTTGCAAACATTGGTAATAGCCTTACCCACAGTTTAAAAACATATTCATTCTTTACCTGCGACATTATTTTCAGGTTATAGTAATTTCAACCTCTGACTATTGCTGTCCAACTCTTCTTTCCTCTGCCCAAGAAAAACCTTTGTGCTATGATAGAAACGATTTGTTTTTCAGTACGAGACATGATGCTAATCAAGCACAAGCAATGGGTCAACACTGGAAATGTTAGGGTAGACCCCAAAATAAGTGTTTGGCTTGGGCTTTCAAGTGATACAAGCATTCACTGGCAATACAATAGCCCTAGCTCACATTCTCACAAGAAAAATGCATGTCACCCTGACAATAAACTTTTCCTCACTACTGGAATTCAGTTGGTGTGACTGCTTGGCCTTGCAGGTTAACATCTGGCAAAAGAAACTGGATGATGTCAACATCACCCTTTGTCCTGAATGGCTAATAGACCTCAAAGTGAAGATAACAACTCAATGTTTCCAGGTTGAGGGCTAGGTGATATGACTCACACTTCAATTCTATCAAGTTGTCTGGACAGGGTGGTGTTAGTAGGGGTTGCACCTATGTTAGCAGTGTAAGATGGCTTTTGCTGTGCATATTTAATACCATTTTATTCAACACCAATCCAAGCCATATTTAGACGCACTTAGGTGTGACATTACAGGCCCTTAAGAAACAGAGTTTAAACTTGAACATAAACGGGAAGTGTCCAATTCTTCTCTTTCCTATTTCAGGTTGTATAAAGGTCTGAGAATTTGTGTTTGTTTCTGCTGCCATAGGGGAACAGAAGGACAAGAAATATAGTGTTGTTCAAAAATTTTCACACCACTTTTTTACAACAAACTTCAGTGGATTTCATTGGGATTTTAAGTAACAGATAAACATAAGGTAGTTGTCATAATGTTTTACAAGTATACATATGAAAATATGTGAGCTGCGTTGGTTTTCAAACCCCTCTTACACTTATACCCCAAAATAAAATCCAGCGCACCCAGTTGCCTTCAGAGGCTTGCTTTATTTGTAAATAGAGTCCAGCTGTATGTCATCTAATCTCAGTAGACATCCAGCTGTTCTGTGAAGGCCTCATATTCTTGTTAGAGAACATTAGTGTGAACACAGCAACATGAGCAACATGGGTTTTCAGTCAGGATTTATGGATAGATAGATGAGACTAAATACAGGGTAATCCTGAAAGAAAATGTATTAGAGACTCAAAAGACTGGAGACTAGGGTGGAGGTTCGGTGTCCAATAGGACAATGACCCTAAACTTACAGCTAGAGATACAGAAAGGTTAGAAAAAAAAAAATATTCATGTGTTACAATGGCCCAGTCAAATTCCAGGTCTAAATCCAACTTAGAATATGTGGCAAGACTTGAGAATTGGTGTTCACAGATGCTCTGAATCCAATTTAAGCTTTAAGCTTTAGCTATTTTGCGAAGATGAATGGGTGAAAGAAATATGCGTCAAAATACTTGCAGCAACAAAAGTTGATTGTACAAAATATTCTTCCAGGGGGGCCTGAATACAAATGCACACCTTCCTTTTCAGGTTTTTATTGATAAAACCTTTTTCTGGAAGCATGTATACTTTTTCTTTCACTTCACAATTATCTGCTAAATTTGTGTTGGTCTCTCATATAAAATTCCAATGAAATACCTTAAAGTTTGCAGTTGTAATGTTACACAATGTGAACAAATTTGAAAATAAAAAAAAACCCATGTAAAAAGACTCCAGGCTGGGATTTTAGCCCAAAACCTTCTTGCTTCAAGGCAACATTTCTACCATCCGCACCACTATGCAACCAAGTTTGGATACACAAAATAAGTTTAAAAGTCCACTTGAATGCTAACTTGTACAAAACAACAATTCTGATTAAAAAAATTCAGAGGACTGCACACTGCTGCTGCCGTCAAAGTTTTTTCCATCGTGACATGTAACTTCATTCATACTGGCTGTAATTATAGTGACAGTTTGCAATAAGTCTGTACAAAGAAGCTTTTATTTCAATAGTGTTTGGGATGTTATAGCAAAAACCTTAGTTAACTGTGCAGCCAGTGCCTGTGCTGTGTTGTGGGCAAAGGATGCAAAAGGATTCATAGAGGAGCCCCTGCAAACATTTAGTTTTAATGTAAAAAATTCAAGGACTGTCAAAATGAAAATGTGATGATCATGCCAGATGGCGAGTTTTCAGCCACTTCAAAGAGGCAGGGATGGAGCTTTGTAGGCATTCTAGCGACTGTGCTTCCTTTCGTGTGAGGGTCAGAGAGGTTCAGCGATGCTCCGTCTGAGCATCTTCATTAGACTGTTCCCTTCGTTGCAGATTGTGATTTTAATTGTCTCGGTGTTGTACACATATTGCATTTCGGGCAAAGTTGTCTTCTTGCTTTGCATCAACACTTTGCATGTGAAATAAAATGGTGCAATTTATTTAAAAAAGTCTTTAAAGAGCCCAATAACTTTTTAAGATAGCCTGTTCTGACAGTGTTAGAGGATTTCAATATGAAAAATCTATTTAAACTACACTTCAGTGGTTTCAGTTGCATTTCTTTCAGTCATCTAATATGAATAGATATTATTATTCATACCTGGTTATCTGATGTATTTAGATCCAGTCCGACCTCTCGGTTGACACACTATAATTTAACGCAGTATACTATTATATATTTGTGTTTGAATTTCATTTTAGTTTATATGTGTTACATAGAGACAAGGGTGGAAATCGAGGGAAATTTAAAGTAAAGTCTCCTTCTCAACTTATGTTTATAGTTTGACAATAAGATCCTTTATGAAAAGAACTACACAGACCACACAAACAAGCTCTTACTTCTCTTTAATGCATTATTCATGAAAAAATAGAAAAAGGCAAGAGTAGGTGAGGTAGGCAAGTGTTTGAAGGGTAGCTAACAGAGTTTTTCCATCAAAGCAGTTCAAGACTAGAGCATGGCTGGTGTTAGAGCTGTTTCTATTTCAAAACTGTCAAGAACTGGTTTGGTTTCTAGAGCCAGACAAATAGATCTCTTCCAGTGTCTCATTATCCCTGCAAACAAATCTCCCGACATAATGAGTCTGGATTTTCAAGGAGGTTTTAAACAGTCTGAGTTTTTGAACATTCTTTACAACATTTGTTGGCATTTTCAACCTCCAAAACCCTATCTACAGTGACACATATGTTTTTTAAAACTAACTTCTGCTGTAATTGAACCTCCTGATCACATGCAAATTGAGTTTTTTGTGACAAAACTGAGATTTCTAATAACACTTTTTAAAGTGGAGATAATTAAAAACTATTTGGCATACATGTGGACTGGATAGCCACTTATTAATAAAAAGAAAGACCTCCAGTCCTTTATGTTCTTGGTTCTTTTGTGACCTGGATGGGTCGCGGATGCAGTTTTAAAGTAAATTGACTGCGCTCACCAGTGGTTTATGTTTTCTCCATTTGTGGATATTGGCTGTCACTGTGGTTTGCTGGAGTCCCAAAGCCTTAGAAATGGCCGTGTAAGTCTTTAAGGATGTCAATGACTTTGTTTTTCATATGTGTCCTTGAATTTCCTTGGACCAGAGCATAACATGATATTTTAGTTTTTAAGAATTTTTAGTTCACTTCGTGTTGTCAGAAAAGGATCTTCCATACAGCTTTTTTCTTCTACAGGTTTGACAGTAATTAGAAGTGAGTGTGGCCAGTGAAATTTAACTAAAACATGTTGGTTAATCATAGTTAATTCATGATTAAACAAGGAGTCCAATATATTTTCACACCGGGCCAGGTTCGTTTGTAAAGCACATTTTTGCTTTAATAAGGTTTAAGTTCAGAAAAGCAAAAACAGTAGATACCTGTAAGGTGACAAGTACCTTTTTACAACACTGTATAATATTTTGTCAAAGGGTTTTAATGAAAAAAAAAAACATTGGCATTTTGTACTGCCCATTAACAATTTACATGGCAAATTTTGTTGCAATGTAAAGAAAATGCTAAATATTTTTATCTTGATTGTTATCATGAGTTTAGGTTCACATCATTCCCATATAAAAGGCATGCCTGTGACCATTTCCTAAATACATGCAGTCTAATTGGTACTGTTTACATTTCTTCAGTGCACTAAAGCAGATCAACACAAATGTGTTTTGTGACTTTTGCAACAGACAAATCATGAGGAAAAGAAACATATTTGCTCTTTTACTTGAGAAAGTTTTCCCCTGTTTCCACTCTAACTCCAAGATTCTGGTCACTTAAGCACTCCATCTGGCAACTGCTCTGTGTTAGCATCAGATTTGCAAAGCAAACAGCGCTATAGCTCTATTGCTCATAAGGAGGCACAGAGGTTTCTATCAAGATTAATTCAACAGATTTTAAATTAGAGAGAACATTTTCCTCAGTTTATTTTTAAATAATTTTTAAAACAGGCTTCTATCATTATTGCATTGGATGGGTCATGCCTCTCAACATGGTCAGACACAAGGAAAGATTTTTTTTTATTTTATAAGTTTGCGTGTGTCTATGCTAACCTACCAAATGTCCAACACACTGTCAACAGGTTCAGAGTGCAATACTCACAGAGAAAAATAACCGTATGCAATGTTTTAGTCTGATATTTAATTGTTTTCACAACACAGATAACACCACCATACTGCTCTGTTCAGAGATATAATAAATGTTCCTTAAACAACATAAATAAAAATACTTACTGTTAACTTTTAGTTCAGTCTAGCTCATGGTAGCCAAGTGACACAGGTAGCCGGAGAGCATTGAGATGAGGAGTATAAAACTGAATGGGGGAAGGGTGGGTTTGATTGTGCTAATGCAAATTTTCTTCCCCGCTGACAGGAGGATAAACATGAAGCGTTTTGACAAATTCCGCCTGAAGACTGTGATTGCTGTCAGCCCTGACCCCTGTGCCTTTGTCGTGTTTCCCCATAACTCACAATTAACAAAGACATTAGAGCATCCCGAGAGGACCGCCCAGCTTTATTTCCCTTCCCAACAGAAACCGGGCAGCAGCAGCGCAAGCGAGGCCCCTGGACTCAAGCCCAGTTCTGTAATTTAGCTGGAAAGAGTGATATCAAAATGAGAGAATGGAGGGAGGGAGGGAGGATGTAGTACCCTGAGCACACTTTGGGGTGTTAGGGCTGATATGGATATGGCTGTGGTAATTACTTATTGCTTGTTATTGCTCATGCTGTCACACCTGTGTCCGGGTAAAATACCGGTGCAGCGCCGGAAGGCATCCCACAACATCTGAAGAATGTCAGAGATAACATCAAGCTGAATTAAGCAGGCTAGAGGCAGTGATATACAACCTGAAACAATGCAAAAAAAAACAACTAATTTGGCTGCTTTAGAATAATTCCCTATCCTCCAAAGGTTTTACTTGTTATATGTTGTTTTGGACAGGTGAGTTTTGGCTCAGTCCTTTTATTTGGGAAATAAATGAGCACCTGTTTTCGACGTGTCAAACTCAATCTCACGGCTCGTTAGTGGGGACGCTGCCCAATAACCCAGCTTTAGCGCCGCTTTGGCTCCTAATTCCCATCTCTAAGCTGTCACACAGAGTCATCGCCACAGTCATTCATGTTTTTATTCATTTCATATTTCATCATTTATTTATGGCCAAGCCAGCTTGGCACTGTACCACAAGGTTCTATGACAGAAGGTAGAGACAGTCTGACCAGAGAGGTTTTTTTACTTAAAGATCGCTCAACGGTGAGAGTAATGTCTGCTGCTATTGAGAGAAGACTCGGAGTGTTAAAGAAAAAAAAATAAAGTTAAAAAGTTGCTTGCAGGTAAGCATAACAAATGTCTATCTTGTGACTAATATAAGTTAGAAAGACATCAACTCGCAGCTGGACTCAAGAAGCTTTTCTCTTTAATCCGCCCTTACCAGTGCACTGTCAACTGGAAGCTCTGAAATCAACATCTATGCGCCAACAGCTTGCGTTTACACCTACACATTTCAGTGTTGACGCTGTTACTGAGTGAACAAGATTGAGGCTATTTTCAGTGTTAGTGAGATGTTTAAAACTAACCACAGAGGAAGAGATGTGAGAGTCTAATAAAGAGACATGTTTGCCATCTGCAGGTCATTTAGAAAGAATGAGCGACAGTGAAAGACTTTCACTGTGATCCTGTTTGTTTGTTTGTTTGCATGTAAAGAAAACAGGAACACAAATACAAAAAATTTAAACTTCCTTGTCCAGCATTGTTGAATGTTATATATACCTAAAGATGACTTTTGCTTTGGAATTGGCTTTATATAATAAAGTTAACTGAACAGAACTAAATACTAACTACTCATAACTTTTTAAAGGTACTCTGCTGCTAATAGAAAAACCACCTTTTAAAGCAACAAATGGTCCATTAAATAATACTTAAACAATTCATAAAACATAAATGTTTATTTTGGCTGTTAAGGTCAAGTTGCCTTTGATTTAAGCTCCTTTTATTATAATTACCACAAACAGAATCCACAGAGGTGGTATTGCTACAGTAAGACTTGTATGGATTGTAAAAATGTGGAAAATAGACCTGCAGGTGAATCTATGTGTTATTGTGCCTTTTTCAGTTGCTTCATACGTTCATATGAAATCATTTAGTGTTTAATAGGAAAAAAGCAGGTGCCCTTTACCCTCTGCTTCCCATCATCAACCCCCTCTCAGGTAACAGAGCTGTCACCCAGGCTTTAACTAGATCTGAAAGCATTAACACCCTCATCCTGCATGCTCTCTCCCATGGGACTTGGGCCATGGGCGACAGCAGCTTTGCCCTCCAACCACCATCACCTGCCAGCACTTCCACATAAGGATGTGTGTCGCAGAGCTCCGCACATATTGGCAGCAGTGCCCCAAAGTCTCTCAGCAGGCTCTGGCAGGGAGCCAGGCAGTTAAGCCGAGGCCAACAACAAAACAGGCAGCCAGTAAGGAGATGAGTGAACAACGGATGGATAAAGTAGATTTTTTTTCTTTGTATTTAGTCTTCAAACTATATTTTCTCTATCCATTAATTGTGTTTCCCAAAAAAAAAAAATATTGTGAAGCTTGCAGAGATAACAGGGGAGAAACATTGGCTGCAGGATCCTTCCATTTTTATTTCTCATTAACCTAGCTCACCAACTACAAAAACATTTTACTGAGAGAGAATCATAATGTGGTTAATGATGGTGATGGAGTTCCTGATCAATTTTGGAAAGGATCACTGGTGACCTACCAAGACATTTTAGACTACGTTTAACAGGAAAGCAGCAGCACTGCCAAAGGAACTTGATAGTGACCTTGAAGTACAACACTTTTTTTTTACTGAAGTCCTGCAAACCTTTAAATTATTTCTAATGTATTGGATGAATTACAAAACACCAACACTGTGCTTAGTATTCTCAGATCAGCCAGCCAAACTAGGTCTGGTCACTTTGCTGGCCAATCAATCACAATGACAATATGATCATTAAACCAGCTATTGGTACTTCTGGCAGTGTGAACAGGTACCAAATCCTGCTGGAGAATGAAATCAACACCTCCAAAAAGCTTGTCAGCAGACAGAAGCATGAAGTGCTCTATGAGTCCCTGGTAGACTCCTGCGCTGACTTTGGACTTGATAAAATACAGTGGACAAAGTGTATGAAAAGGCGGGTGAAGGATCTAAAGGATAAGCTCCTGCTGGATGAAGACGTTTATTTGAGTAACTTAGAATGCTTGATAGGACAGGAACACTCCAGTCTAATTCCCTTCATCACACTATTTAGTATCTTGACATTTCTTTCAATGGTGTAGCTAGATGCTACACTTTACAGCCACTCTGTCTGCACTGATGAAGATTTAACATCCAGATTGTGCATACAGCATTGACATTTAATCTCCAGATCATTAGCTATGTGAACAAAGAGAAGGTGATGTCACAACTAAAATAATATACCCCATCATGACGCAGCAGAGAAATGTAAGACATGTTTTAGATATACCAATAAGCATGGCATGATAATAAAATAGCTGCTTCAAGTAAAAGAAAAATTCTAAATATTACTTTGGACAAACAATACAAACAACTGTCTCTCTTTTAGAAACTAATTTCTATGTGAAAAAGCTCATAAAGTTACAACAAGAGAGTTAAAGGATTGTCCTAGCTTTGTACATCTTTAAGCTATCACACTCTTTCAAAATAGTGTTGCAACATCTTCAAACTGTCTCCTCTTGACAAGATAGTTGTGACTTTGGGGGGAAAAAAGTGTTGTGTCTGTGGAGAAAAAAAGAGGGTGGAAAAAAGAAATAAAATGGTTCAGTATTTTTGATTGCATGTATATAGTTGCTTGCCTTACCCCATGCTGTCTTATAGTAAAGTGTCTGTTTGGGGACTGAGGAGGGGGAGGTGTACTGGACAGATTCCGACGCATAATTTAAATTTAATTGGACTGGGCCTGACTGGCTAGGGTCAAAATGAAGAGAAAATCAGTCACATTAATCAAGATAAAATTATCAGCTGATTAATCAGTGTTCTAATTATGGTGCCAGTGCTTCTCTTCTTTGTTCTGTTTTAATTACTCTGCTTCATTGTCTTTTCCATATGGCCAGCATGTCCTCCTCAAAATGCCCAGTGAGCACAGACATGCAGACTTTGACACACATCAGCACTAACAGCGAAAATAATTAGTGCATGCTCAAATATGAAAATTGCCCTTTACAGAGCAATCTTAAATTTGGAGTATTCCATTTTACGCTTCTTTTGTCCTTGTCCTACCCTCTTCTGTTCCTTAAAACAGGCCTCCTTGGTTATAAATGATGAAAAAATGTTTTTCCTGACTCCACGGATTCATTTCAAAATCAAACTACATTCGCTTCAATTTTAGATCCTAGACACAACCAAAAAGAGCAAATACAAAATGTAGATTTGAAATGAGGATTTTATTATTTAAGAGGAAAAGCTACCATCCAGAGACTAACCTGGCTCTATGAAGAAAAATAATCACACCCTGTAGCTAACGGTGATCAACCAAATATTTTGAGAAAATTAGCTCAATACCATCAGCTACATCGGATACTGTCCGATGTGCAAAATCAAGAGATCACTTCACAATGTGAAGTATGCTAAAAGATCTCATAAAGTAACACATTATTGCCTGATCTAAAGAAATTGAATAACAAATGAGAAACAACGTCATCAACATCAATCAGTCTGGAAAGGTTTACAAAGCCATTTCTAAGGTTTTGGTCTAAGTGTGACTAAGGTCACAGTAAGAGCCACTAATTAAAGAAAACATGGGACAGTGGTGAGCCTTCTCAGGAGTGGACAGCTACCAAAATTACTCCATTAAATCATTGACAACTCATCCAGAAGGTCACAAAATCATCTAAAATACTACAGTTAAGGTCATTGTTCATGATTTAACAACAAGAAAGGGACTGGGCAAAAACCGCATCATTGGGAGACTTCGAAGGCAAAAACTGGCCAAAAAGAACAGAAAGGCCCATCTCACACTTACCAAAAACATCTTGACGATCCTCAAGAATTTTGGGAAAACATTTTGTGGACCAAAAAGACAAAAGTGGAATGTTTTTTGTTACATCTTGCATGACTGTAACTTGCTGTTATTGACGAAATTCTGATGAATTCTGCTCTCCACTAGAAAAAAGAAAAAGGATGTCCGGCAATCATTTTGTCACCTGAAACTCAAGTGTCATTGGGTTCTGCAGCAGCACAATGATCTGAAGCACTAAAGCAAATGAACCTCTGGATGGCTCATCTCATCAGACCTCATCAGCTTTTCTACCTTAGTAAATGAAATCACACTTACAGTATGTTGTATTTACTCTGGTTATATTTGCTGATATTAAAATATCTTTGAGACTCTGAAACATCTAGACATCAATATTTTCACACAAATACAAAGAATTTCTTTGAACTCTGATATTTTGTTGCTGCACTGTACAGTTTTCTGTATACTTATAATTATGAATTAAGCCTGTAATGACTTATAGCATCAAAAACCTATTTTTATTAGTAAATAATCTCAGTGTGTATTGCTTTTCTTTCTCTTAATGCAACTTCTTACTGTAACTTCTTTAATAAATACATGTAATGAAAATGATGGATATCTGTTCACTTTAAATCCATACTGATTCACCTGATGTCTGTTTTTCTATAACACTGTCCTGTTTTTGCACAAACAATTTTTAGTGAGACAATGACACAAGTATGAGTCATTGTCTCCTTTCTATTGTTTTAGTTCCAAATTCAACAGTCTTAATATTTGCCGCGTAGTTAATTAGTCAAATAATGTATTGTACATAGCAAATTTTTAAAACGTAATTACAATTTTAAGTATTTTAATCAGTCAATATGTTCATTCTCAAGGCAGTCCTACCATTATATACTGTATGTTAGTATATATTTAGGTGTTTTGAAGATGTTTCTATCATAGTGAGATCATGTGCTAACAGCCAGTTATTAGTGGATGTGGACTGCGATGTAATAAGTTTGTGAATAAAACATGTTCTGTTGCCACAGGGGTTCCGCATTAGGGAGGGCAAAGTGGTGATTAGCCGACCCATCAGACTCTGCACTGTAATTCCCAAAACTGCTCCTTCCATCTTTAATGTTTTTTTCCTCCCTTCCCGTTCTTTTCCACTTCCTGCCATATTTTTTTTTCTAAACTCATTACTTATTACATTCCTCTTGGTTTTTATGTTTTGTATATTTTGAAATAAAGGGAAGCTTATCTGGTAATATCTGAATATTGAGAGAATAGCTATTTTAAAATAAGTATTTTGTGCTTTCCTTATGACCACTTTGTAGGTAAATAAATACAAATCTGAACAAACATGTGTGGCTCCTCAAGGTTCCATTCTCAGCCCACTTTTATTCAGAATTTACAGTGCCATAAAAAAAGCTTTGTTTTTATTTAGTTCTTTGGTTTTCTCTCACACTTAATGCTTAAACTAGTTTTATTATCAGACAAATATAAACAGAGTTAACAGAAAATGCTGATTTTTGTTTATTTAGAGAAAAAACACGCATCCAATCCAACTAGCCTATTGTAAAAATAAATTGCCTCCCTTATTAAATCATGAATTAACTTTCAACTATCCAGTTTTTTGTGGTTGAATTTTGCTTTTCACACCATTGTCTGATTAACGCCTGACCTGCGAGATCAAAACATCACCTAGATAAAACTTGCCTAACAACATTTAGGAGGTTAAAACATCTAAAAACACTTCCTCTCTGATCTGCACAAACTAAAGAACAGATAAGAAACATCTGTCATTTACATCTGCTAGTCTGAAAGGAGTAACAAAATCATTTCTAAGGCTTTTGGACTCCAACAAACTTTATTGAGAGCCATTATCCACAAACTATATATGGAACACTTGGGAACCTTCTCAAGAATGGCCATCTTGTCAAGATTGCTCCAAGAGTGCATGGACGACTCATTCAGAAGGGTACCGAAGAGTATCTAAATTACCGCAGCCCTCATTTAAGGTCATTGTTCATGTTTCAGTAATTAGAAATAACACTGCACACTTGGTCAGATTGATTTGGACAGCATTTTTCCCCTTAATAAATTAAATCATCTTCATCATCTGCATTTTGGATTTACTCCTAATCGTTGTCTGATATTAAAACTCGTATGATTATCTAAAACATTTAAGTGTGAGAAAAAAGAGGAAACTGAAGAAATCTGTAATGGGTGAATACTTTCTATGACACTTTAGATATTGAATAGAAGTGGGCTGAGAATGGGTTTGAGGATCCCCACATGTGATTTTTATTTGTCAAAGCACTCAAACTAGTCCTGGTCTGCCAATTTGAATCCGAACAAATCCAACACTGTACCAGAAAATACCATGCGCTTTTGCAGTCCATCAATCAGTATGTTAAACCAACTAATAGGCACAGGCAATTTACCAATAACTAGGTAAGCCAAGGTTTTAAACTGTTCATGCAGTTTAAAAGTCCTTTTATTGAAATGTAAGAGGCAGTCTGTAAGTATTATGTTATACTCCCAGTGTTACACTATAAAGAGCAAAATATCAAAAAAGTATAATATTCTACACAATACAGCTTTAAAATCTGTTAACAGATTTAGATGTTTTATTTTATATCCTTGCTAAGAACTTTATATCAAAATTACGATAAATAAAAATAACGCAATAATTGTACATGTTAGATTAACATAATAGGGACAAGTGCTGCGAATTAGCTGTTGCTATTGCACTGTGACGCAAACATGAGACTGCTGTTTTGTTCAGTTGGTCTATGTCAACGTGTGTCTGTCCCTATCAAATAAACTTAAATAAATAAATAATAATAATAATCTAACCATTATAATGTCAGATTATTTTAACAGCAGTAGGGATAACCCGTTGCTTTTCTGTTTTAAATAAAAAGCAATTGAGTCATGTTATGTGTTTTTGTTTAACCTTTTTGGATAAGTACCATGCAGCTGTGGTGTTTTGACTCAAAGTTATCATGCTATGATACTGTCGTTATTGGTAAATAAACTGAGATCTGTTTTATCAGTCACAAAAAGAGATGGAACACCTTTACAAAGCACTGGAGTAACGCAAAGATTCAAGCAATAAGTGTCCTTCTTTCCTATTCCAAGTGACCACCTCATTTTTCATGCATTTATAGATAAATGAATGTTGATGTGGAGTCAGCAGGTTTCCCTTGTGTCCACATGCTAACGATGTGCACCAGTGAAACAGTTTTGCTCGGGTTTTATTGAGTTGTCAGTGTGCCTGAGTTGAATCAGGCTACTCACACCATCTCCAGCAACCGCCCGAGCATCTCTGAATATGTAATTAGCTGCAGCAGTACAAGTGCATCATGAATATTCATGATCTTTTTAATTAGGCGACTCTCTTCACAGCTAGAAACCACAAAAAGTTTCCTCCTCATCTGGCTCTATGTGTGGCATACGTGTGTGACAGCATTTCTTTGTGTCTTCTTAGCCCACCAGTGCTCACATGGGGGGTTAGAAACGGGGGTAGAAAAGAAGGGGAAATTCAACATCAAGAAGAAGAAGAAAAAATAGGAAAGGTGTCAGAATAGAAATTGGTTTTATTGTTGTTCTGCCAAACATTTTATCTGCTTAGCTAAAATGCCCACATATAAACTGTTAAAACTGACTAGTTTCTGGCCATCTTTCCTCATTCCACAGCTGTCTTAAATATCGTTTAAAAGACATTCCCTAGGCTATGGGACACATCTCTTACGTTTGAAATATTCCTTTTGCTTCAAGAATTACAACTTGGAGCTGAGAAAGTTGTCACCCCTGGATTAATCATGTTCCTGTTAGTAGTAAGTAAAACCAGAGGGATGTGTTAGGTGCTGTGCTTCGTGACCAAAGTACAATATGATAATGATGTATTTTTCAACATTTGTTGCACTCAAGCGTTGCAACAACAGTTTTACTTGCAGAAGTTCAACTAAACACACATTATTTACTTACAGATTCTAAAGATTTTGTATTTCATTTTATTTCCAGTGACTGGTGTTCTGATCTCTGTTTTTGCATGTTGACTGTCTACATAAGGAGATTTTGACCCACAATTAGAATGAATTAACTATGAGCAACCTCCAGCGGGTAGATATTATATATTGAAGACACATAACTATATTACATTACAGTAGACTATGAGTAGATCACAGAAAATAACTTAAAATCACTTGTGGTCAAAGCAGGTACAAAAAGTCCTAAGGCAGTACATTTAATACATGATCAATAAAGCAGACCTGATCTAAAAATGCAAAAGTGAGAAAGGACAAAATTCCCACCGTCTGATTACAACCATTATAGCAAGGTTCTGGAGGTAACCTACAACTTTCTAGGTTAGAAATTCTGAGCTTTCACAGTTGGTCCAATTGAGTTTTTCTGACTTCCAGCTTCTCATTACTAACAAGAGACATTTATTATTGTGCAACTAAATATTATCTTACCTGTCAAACGGATCTTATCGTCCATTATTAGTGCAGGACTCTGATCAATAAATCATTGCTAGCTCTCCCACAAAGCAAATCCTAAAATTTCTAAAGCTATATATTTCACCATACTTCTGTTTTACAATAATCCCCACCTCAAAGATCAAAAAGTATTTATCACATTTCCCAATACCTTCTAAGACTTTTTATCGGGTGAAAGTCTAAAGGACAATAGTTTTGTTTGTCTTTTCATTAAACACACATTTACCATAAAGACCAAAAATGTATTTCTCTCTAAACACCACTGGTCCAAATGTAAATAATCCATCAACCAGTTTGCCAAACAGGTGTATTTTTTAAATGAATCCCATATTTTTATATTAGTTTGGGCAGATAGAATAGGTAAGTGTCAGGATCTGGGTTTGTGTTTGTGTTTTTGTGTTTGCTACATGTGCTCATTCTCAGGTGGTGCTGGAGCTCTCATGTGTGCTGGGTGACAGGTGTGAATTATTCCACTGATTGCCAGGAGGAGTACTTAAGCAGGAGGCTGCCAGCACTTCAAGGCGAGAGTGTTTTGCCACAGTGGTACAAACTCGAGCCACACTCTATGTCTATGCTTCGTTCTTCGACCTCGTTTAACTTTGATTTTTGCTCCTCTGCAGATTTTGAAAGCCTAAGCTTTGGATCTATGTCACTGAGTTTTCTGGACTACGTTTCTGAAAGTTACTCTGGAGGATCAAGCCTGTCTTCGTTCTGAGGATTCCTATCCTGT
>JAHUTJ010017248.1:0-25854 GCA_036250325.1 Characodon lateralis | reverse complement strand
TGCTCTTACTGGTGCAATGTGCAATCAATGAAGACTGGCTACCAGGCTGGTCCAATTTAGCCATGAAACCTCCCACACTAAAATGACAGGTGTTTCAGTTTCATTGTCCAACCCCTGTACATTTCTGAGCAATTTTACTCAACATTGCCTTTTATTAAAGGTAATGTTTTTGTTCTGGTGTGTACAGATAAATTACAAAGCCACTGTCAGTTATTCAGTTGCCATTTGTGCCCACACCTTCAGCTGAATCTATATTTGCAAGCTTGATAATTACATAATGAGCCTCAGAATTAGACTGCCTATAGGGAATGTAATGGATGTTTTTTTCTTTAAAAAAGCTTCTTTGTCAACTCTGCTGCATTAATAAGGTGCTAAATATTAGTAAAATGGTTGAAAAAAAGCCCTCTACCTTCAGCAACAAAATTATTAGGTAACCATATAAGGAGCCTTTCTATGGTCATTTATTATTCATAAAGTTGAGGTAACATTACACCTTATGTGCACATGACAGATTCAGAGAAGTAACACCAAACAGCTCAATAAAATAGTAATGTACTATTTCAATGAAACAAAAGAAGAAGCATGTGATGGTCATATTTTTCAATGCTTTGGAAAGGCGGCCTCAATTAAATCCAGTTAATCCAAGATCAGCGCCAGTGTCAGATCCAACACTGACACTAGATCATGCCTGTTTCTACTTAGAGATTACATCCAGCTGAAGGATTCTCCTCCTAACTGGCACCAAACAATTATCAAAGGCGATCATAATGTTAAACAATTATTCTTTATTATTATTTGATAATTATTATTATTATTATCTCAGGATTTAGGACAATAACTACACAAAATGTAAAGACATTAAATGATAGCTCCGCTGAAACTATGTGATTTTATTAGGATTCTTCTCAGTATAAAGTAATATGATGATTTTTAATCAAATATTTTTGACCTTCTAACCAGACTGCTGTGAAGAACATAATCTCTCAGTGACCTATCTTTATCTCTATTATGTTTTTACTGCAGAAGACAGACCTCTTAAGCTCAGGGTTTGACAGCCCTTAAGTTTTCTCAAAACTCAAAGGTCCACTTAACTTGACCAATTATTATGACTGGAGCAGCATCATTTTGAGTTTGGCTGGTAACAGGCATGTTTTATTGTCCTTTAAAGTAACAATAGCCACAACCTTCTTTTCCTTTCATGTGCAGACCAAAACAACATTTTGAAGTGCTATATCCTTTTACAAACACAAGAAGGTGGTTTAAAGTGAGGAATATGGGAGTGATTTGCTGTGAAATTGACTTTATTATTAGCGCAGTGATTCCTGGAGAGAAATGGAAAAAAAATCCCTTTGAGGAAGAGACTGTCAGACATGAACAAATGCATATCTGAACATTGATTGTACATCATTTCATATGTTTCAGAGAACATTTGGACAGTTTTCTCATATTATTTGTATCTTGCCCAGAGCTAGAATGACTATGCATGAGAAACAGTTCTAAATAAATTATATCAAGGCCACTTACAAAACTCTCCCAGAAAAGGAAAATACTTTACCGACCTTGATAATAAACAAAAATGAAAGAGAATCCTTAATCATAGCTTATTTTTCATGAGTGATACTTAGATTGTTCTGCTGAAATGAGGTTTCGTACTTGCTCATAAAATTACTACGAGCTCACAAATGAACTAAACATGACATTGTTCTTTATATCTGTAAAGTTGCTGTAAATATGCAAAGAAACAAAACAGGATTAGTGAGGGGCTTATATAGTCTGTGTTTTTTGGCTACGGGCATCAACTATAGAAAATGATAAATACTTTCCACAGGCTGATAATCTCATTCCTACACAAACTGAACCACAAATAGCACTCGCTGGAACATTGAGGCATTGAATTCTCTTTACATTGGTACATATGCCAGCTGGACATCATTCGTTTGCCTCCAGACAATGGTGACGTGGGAGAGAAAATAATCCAATTGGGTGGTGTCAGACAGTGAACACGAAACAAGAAATGAAAAATGGCAGCAAAAGGGATTTGTGACTCAAACCTTGTACAAATTAACAAACCTTTTCTGCTCTTGGAGCCAACCTCCCCCCCCCCTGAAGAAGTACACATTGTTTGTGATTTCAAGTCCCTTTTTGCCAATTTATCTGCTTCTCTCCTTCACCAAGTAAATGTACTGTCTCTTTGCTCTTCCTGTGCCTGATGACTTGGTAAGTGGTCTTGAAATTAATTTGGACTCCCCAGCTTTCATTCTTCTTTCTTTTCTACCACACCTGCTGGTGTTTCACACTGTTTTGGAGGGCTAAATAATTTGAAGGTTTACCAGCAGCTGGAATAAAGTGTGCTGACAATGGGAGGTAGAAACTGAGGCTATAGGGACAGACCTATTTGGCTGACACTGTGGTGGTGGAACCTATGGAACTATTATTATTATTGGTTTATTTGTCATATGTAGGTTAACACAAAGGCAAAAAGGCAACGAAATGCTTTTTATAGGAATGTTGAACTGTTCAACTTCCTATAAAAACAAGAAGTACTTACCATGCAATCAACAAAGTACACTAAGTGCAGCAGCAATAAGCTAATAAAGTGTCACAAATGTGGCTTATTGCAGTATTTTTGCCAGGAGTTCAGTTATTAACTACATTCAGTAGTTTGACAGCTTGTGGATAATAACTGTCTTTAAGTCTTTTAGTGCATGCTGGCAGGCACCTGTGCCGCCTGCTAGAAGGTAGCAGACAGAAAAGTCCGTTTGCTGAGTCAGAGAGGTCCTTGATGCTGCTGCATGGTTTATGCAGGCACTGGCCATGGCAAATGTCCTTAATGGGGAGGGTGGTGGGCTGCTGCCAGTGATGACCTCTGCCGTTTTCACCACCCTCTGTTGTGCTTTCTGGCTCTGACTGGTGTATTTCCTGTACCACACTGTGATACATCCTGTCAGCAGGCTCTCAATAATGCATCTGTAGTATTTTGTGAGGACACTGGTGTTCATACCGAACTTCCTCAGTCTTCTTAGAAAGAAGAGTCTCCAGCAGTCCACTATCATCTGTCCTTAGTTTTGCTGACGTTCAGAGAGAGGTTATTTTCCTGACACCAATTGGTCAGTGATTTCGCCTCATTCTTGTAGGCACTCTCGCCGTTGTCTGTAATAAGGCCCAAGATGGTGGTGTCGTCACCAAACTTGAAGTCATACGTCAGTCATAAGTGAAAAGGGAGAAGAGAAGTGGACTGAGATCACAGCCATGAGATGCACCGGAGCTGAGGACTAGTGTGGAGGACAGGTGTCTGCCGATTCTCACCGCCTGTAGTTTGTTGATAATGAAGTCCAATATCCAGCAGCAAATGGACTTTTCCAGGTCCAAGGCGGTGAGCTTGATGACCAGTTTGGATGTGATTATGGTATTGAATGCTGAGCTGTAGTCAATAGCAGCATTCTCACATGGGTGTTTCCCCTCTTCAGATGGTTGAGGGAATTGTAGACTACTAGAGCAGTGTCGTTGTCTGTGGATCTGTTTGCTCTATATGCAAACTGTTGAGGGTCCAACGTGTCAGGAAGGTAGGCACAGATGTTGTTTTTGATGGTCCGCTCAAAGCACTTTATGATGACAGATGTAAGTGCAATGGGTCGGAGGTCGTCAAGACAGGTTGCTCAATGGATCTTAGGAATGGGGACAACAGTGGAGGTCATGAGGGTGGTGGACACAATAGACAGGCTCAGAGACAGGTTAAAGATGTTAGTAAACACCTTGGCAAGATGGTCAACCAGACTTAGAGCTGATCAGATTCCTAAGAAGTTACCTTGCTCCTCCGGCTGACAGAAGATAAAGTGAACTTCATAAATCTATATGTTTAAAGAAAAACAATATGTGTCAGGGTTTGGACATTTTAGACTTTGTTTTTGGTTTTGTTTACTGTTGGCTAGAGGTTTCTTGTTTATGGTTTTGTATTCATGGTTTATTGTTTTCTGTTTCTCCTACAGTTCTGGTTTTCTTCTGCCTCCCAGTGTGTTCTCCTCTCATCATTAGTTTTACTCTTTTAGTTGATTATTACTCGGTTTTAGTTCCCTTTATTCTCCAGTCCTTAGTTTTGTACCTCCAGTTCATCTTTATTCTCCAGTCCCTCCTTTTAGAGGTTAGCTTTAGTTATTGTTTACTTTTATTCTAGCCCTGGTTTTCCTCTGCTTCATTCTCTGTTTGTTCTATCAGTGTTGGCTTAGGTTTGTTTCCTTTCATAATCAGGCTTTCTTTATGGTTTCTATTTTGCTATGTTCTTAGGTTGTTGTGTTCCCAACAGTTTCTCAGTTTCCCCTAGTTTATGTTTATTCTTGATTCTCTGTTTTATTTATCTTGGTCCATAGTTTTTGTTTAGGTCTGTTTCACTGTTTTGTTGGTTAGTTCCTTTCCTAATGCTTTAGTCTCTGTATTAGTTTCACCTGTTCCTTCAGCCTCCCTGCCTCTGTGTCACACCTGTTCTTAGTTCTTTTGATTACTTGCCCTTTTTTAACCTCTGTATATTAGTTAGTCTAGTTCCTTTGTTCAGTGCTGGTTTGTGCGTCAACTTCCCTGCGCCAAGTTCCCTTCGTTTCTCGCGCTCTGTTAGACCTGGACTTCTGTTAACTCTCCGATACACCCTGCCTGCCTGCCTTCTGTTTTGCCACAGTTTGGACTTAAATAAATCATCGTTTTTGCTCTGCCGTCTCCTCACCTGCATCTGCAGTTTGGTCCGCAACAAAAACATATGACACTATGCTCGTTAGAAAAATAAAGCCTACTGGGTTATCAAATTATGTTAATTTTAATAATGTTCTACTTAGGTATTATGAAACCCAGAAACCCAGAAAAACAAGCAATAAAACCCATAAACATATGCATTTGACTGGAATTCCAGGTTTTCTCATATTTCTTTTTTCTTTTCATCACATAGCTTTCTCATGAAAAGTATTGCTTGGTCAAGATCAAGAGTATTTTTAAACATCTCTCATGTTGATTCAGTAAACCACAAGCTACATAGAGCCAAAAAAAATTGTATAGGTTAATTGGCAAATGTAGTGCTTTAAAAAGTGTGATAATAATAACAACAACAACAATAATAATAATAATAATAATAATAATAATAATTATTATTATTATTGTTAGTTTTACAACAGATATAATTTGATCTTAACCTTCTGAAAGTTGGACTTTTGTCTCATTATTCCACAAAAATATTTCCCTAAAGTCTTGGAGATCCTTAATTAAGATGTGTTTTTTGTCAAATGTGAGATAGGCCTGTATATTGTGGTTTGTCAGTCAATTTTTTGTCTGTTTTTTTAGTGTTGAATCATAAACATTGACCTTCCTTGAGCCAAGTCAGGCCTTTGGTGCTTTAGATGTTGTTCTGGGTTCTTTTTTGATCTCCTGGATGAGTTGTTGATGCACTTTTGGAGCAATTTTGGTATTCCAACTGTTTATTTGAAGAATCACCTGTGCTCCATTTAATTCAGGATAGTGACTTTCACTTTGGCTCACATGAGTCCCAAAGCTCTAGGAAAAGCTCTGTAACACTTTCCAGACTGAATGTCTTTGTTCCTCATGTTTTCTTGATTTCTTTAGAACTGGCTAGGGTGTGATGCTTTTTAAGATTTTTAGCCCACTGCATGCCGTCAGATGGCTTGTATTCATGTGATTTATTTTTGAGTCCACATGTTTGGCTGTAATTATGCCAGGGTATGGCTAGTGAAACTGAACTCAGCCTTTACAAAAATGTGGTTAATCAAAATTAAAACATTATTTATCAAAGAGGAACATTTCTATTTTACACAGGGACAATAATAAATAACTGAATATGATTTTTGTATTTATTTACTCCATGTTTGTCCTAAATTAATTAGTTTGATGATGTTAAACATGTAATTCAGACAAAAATGCAAAAGCAGCCACCTAAAAAACTATCTACTCCCTCACACATTTCGGACAAAACTGAAGGGAGTGAATACTTTTTCAATGTACTGTATGATGACTTCTGTGCAATGTGCTAACAATATGATTGTATTGTGTGCTTGGTGAAAATTTAAGAATCCCTGAAGACCAACGTACATAACTGTGGTAGAGTGGTACATGACTGATTAGCATCACATTAAATGATCTTTTTTGCATAACATTTCCGTGCTTATACTGTTGATGACATCTATTTCCTCTCACATTACATTTTTTTTTTTTTTTTTTTTTGCCTTTATGCTGACAGAATGCACCTCTTTATCTTTATATCAGCTGTTAACCACCCAACCAAATCAAAATCGATTTCAGTCTCCCCATGCATTTTTTTCAGTTACTGTAACGTGGATGTGGTAAGTTACACCAATTTACCACACATAAATAAAGCAGGCTCATAATCTGGCAAAATCCATCTAAACAGTTCATTCTTTGCCAATTCATTAAACTAAGTCTTTAAATTTAAGGAGCAATAAGCTGATTTTGGTATATTTCTCAGGATTACGATTTATTTTTACACTTCAATTAAAACAGAGATTATAAAACAAACCACCTGGAACCTGTAATCAGCTTTAGCAAGAATTTATTTAATTTTTAATCACAGTAAGGTCTATTCAGTAAGACAAAACAAGAATAAATATTTCAAGGCTAAATATTTCTACTCTCCACCAACATCTAGAGCTAAAGGGTGAAGTTTATGGCTATGGAATAAAATGTTCAAAATTCTAACTGATTTTTAAGATAAATGGAAAGGGTTTTAATGCCAAGCATTCTGAAATCTAATACCTAACAATATTCTAAGGGAAAAAAAGGAAGGGAGCTATGTAGTCCTGGAATTACCTTTAATCCATCAGCTTTCAACACCAGAACCACCACAATAGAACACAAAAAGGGAGTACTCACTGTTGCCCGAAATCCACCTCTTGGCTCACTGACGAAGCTGACTGAATTACTCCATCTGTGAAATGGTTCCTTCTCTCAGCTTGACTGATGGGGAAAGTCTTGGCACAACTGCCCGATTTAACTGAAAGGTCACTCAGACTTAAAGACTGTCAGTTCTGGTTTAGTTCATTAGATGTCTCTGTGGTTCCCCATTTTGGATTGGGAACTGGGATTGTCATGAAAGAAAAAAGATCTTAAGAAAAGTTAATAAAGTAACGTTATTACACGCCTTAGTTGTGGAGGATACATTTGAATCTTGCACAGCTTTAAACAAAACAGAATATAAGAACGCTTATGATATAAAAATATGGAATAGTGATCAGTCCAGGCTCTGAAATAGTGTAGCAAAGCTTCTAGGTGTGTTTACTGGCTCTGTCTAAATGAAACATGGTGTATTCAGATCTACTCTTACCAGCTTGTGGCTCCAGGAGAGAAGATGTCAGAAGAGCCTGATCAGCCAATCAGAGGCAGAAACCCACAGGCTTGTCACAGGCAAGAAAGAAAGAAGCTTATTTTATCTATGCCCTAACCATATTCCTTCAATAAGAGACTAAAAAGGTCAGCAAATTATCATTGTACACTGGGCTTGCTTTCACATTTGTGGAAAACAATGAAAAACAGTCTATTAAATAAGTTCACATTTAATGTTTAACACATTAATCAATACTTACAGCTATGTTTCAATTAGTAAAATAACTTATTTCAGGGACTCCAATTGTGTGGAAAAGGTAGTGGGTTAGTAGTTATTACGGCTGAATCTAAATAGTCCAGTAAAGAATGACCTTATGAGAAGCATAAGGTCATCTGTAAGATCAAGTCTGTTATTTTCGTGTACACCATATTTGTCTTTTAAATTATGTTCACGGTAAATATATTAGGGCTTGCGAGATAGAGGACCCTGGAATGCAGACTAGTAGGCAACACTACAGTAAGTAAAAAAAAAAAAAGATTTAACAAAAAACTCTTACAAGAAGAGGCAGGAAAAAAAAAAAAAAAAAAAAAAAACAACGAGCAGGCAAAACAGCCATGGCATGATCCAAAATACAAGAAAGGAGCATGATCTGAGAGGAAGGCATGAGCATGATTTGCAAATGATTCCACAATAAATAACTGAACAGGTGTGTATTTATGGAGCGTGACCAGGTGAAACAAGAAGACAGATTAATAGGTGCAGGTGATCCAAATATGACAGAAGAACAAAACATGGCTGGAGCAAAACAGAGACTCTTGAACACAAACTAACAGAAACTAGAAAAACATGAAACAAAAGCATAACCAGATCCGAAAACCAAACTTGACAAAACATGAACAAGNAAACAGAGACTCTTGAACACAAACTAACAGAAACTAGAAAAACATGAAACAAAAGCATAACCAGATCCGAAAACCAAACTTGACAAAACATGAACGAGACGACAAAACTAAAGCATGACCAGAAAAAACAAACAGAAACAGAAAAAAAATCTAACAATAATAATAATAATAGTAATAATAATAATAATAATAATAATAATAAACAGAAGAACAATTCAAAACCTTAACTGTGAAAAACATAAAGATAAAACCCAAAACCAAAAAACCAAACAAACCCAAATCATAACAAAATATGGTAATAAACTAATAACTCATATTCTGTCAGAACAAAAGGAGACCTAAGTCAAGTTCAAAATTGAAATATAGTGAATTGTTTCCATTTGTTTCAGCTTGTTTGCAATAATAGGGCTACATGCTGGTGAGGTAGTTTGCAGTGTTGCCTTACAGGTCCCTAAAGGTCACGTCTGATTCTCAATACAAATATTTCCCTATGGAGTTAGCATGTTCCCTCTTTGTAGGTTTATTTTCTAAGTACTCTGATTTCCTTCCTCACTCCAGAAACATGCACATTAGGTTACCTGGGAATTCTAACCTGGGTGTAAGGGTTGGTATGTTTGCCTGTCTTGTGTGTCTCTCCAATAGCCTTTTAATGGACTGACGACATATCTAGGTTGTACTGTCCTTTCCACTCACTGAATGCTGAAACACGGCCCAACCTCAATAGAACACTAAACTGTGTCCCAAAAATAATTGTCAAATAAAGCTGAATTAAATCTTGACTCCAATCAAGCAGATCCCGCAGCTCACTTCCGATTTTAATCCCAACCCAAAATACCATTAAATAAATATACATAATTTAACATAATGTGTTAAATAAACTATACTGCAAACAGTATTTGCTTTTCTGTCCCCACACAGTTCAGTTTGAGTGACATCTCATTCCTAACCCATGAGGTTTGATATGATGTCAGCCCACCCGTTGCAGTTATGAGAGCTTCAACTCTTCTGGGAAAGCTTTCCACAAGGTTCAAGAGCATTTTTTGCCATTCTTCCAGGAGAGCATTTGTGAGGTCAGGTAGTGTTGTTGGATGAGAAGACCTGGTTCACAGTGTACGCTATAATTCAATCAGTGTAGGCTGGTAAAGTTCATCCACGCCAAACGTGCTGATCTATTTTTTTATGGACCTTGCCTTGTGCGCTGGTGGATATTCAGGAAGGACCATCTAGAAACTCTACCCACAAGGTGGAGAGCATGAGGTTGTCCAAAATGTCTTGGTATGTGGAAGCATTTAGGTTAAGAAATAATTGAATGCTACATAAAGTTTGGAGCTATTGACTCTGCTGAAAGTTGGTGACCTTTCTGCAGCATGTAAGCAGCATCATCAACTGACCCCGCATTATGATTTTTCATGGCTTACCATTTTATTGGTGGGGTTTCTTTACTTTGTTATGATACCACTTTTCAAATTTTTACCTTTTAACAGAATTATTGTGATTTCTATACACAGCCAAATAATAAATTACTCTGAAATTAAATGAAACCTGTAAAAATGTAAAAAAAAAAAAATAAAAAACACGCCTGCACTGGGAAAGCATGTAAACTCCATGCAGAAAGACCCCTGGCCACGAGTCATACTGAGGATCTTCTTGCTGCAAGGCAACAGTGCTACCAACTGCGCCACCGTGCAGCCGCGCCACTGTGCAGCCATGTTTGCATGTTATCCCCGTGCATGCGTGGGTTCTCACCGAGTACTCCGGCTTCTTCCCACAGTCCAAAAACATGACTGTTAGGTAAATTGGTCTCTCTAAATTGCCTTTGGGTGTGTATGGGTGTGTGCATGGTTGTTTGTCCTATATGTCTCTGTGTCCCCGTGATGGATTGGCGACCTCTCCAGGGTCTACCCTGCCTCTTGCCTGTAGACTGCTGGAGATGGGCACCAGCTCCCCCGTGACCCACTGTGGAACAAGCGGTATAGAACATGAATGAATGTGTAAAAATGTTTGAAAACTGTGAAATAACTGCATAGTTAGTGCAAAGAGGTCTCACGCTAAACTTTAACAGTTTATTAATCACTTGCCGCTCCAAGACTAATCACCCATCACAAATACATGTGATGCATTTTTTTTAGTAAATGCTTTCAATCTAAACAATTTCTGCTATTTCACAGTAATTGCTGTTCTTCAATCAGCTACTGTGAAATGGGAACGTATTCTGCTGACATCACAAAACAGGGAGTTTCTGCTTTTTGCTCTGTAAACTCCTGACATTACTGCACAAGAAATCTGATTGGCTCTTTGCGGTAGAGAGAGTGTGACAAAAAGGCATGTGACAAAGGTAGTGGAAGCAAGCTCAGAGCAACTTTAACAATTGATATCTTTGAGTCACACAGAGGGACTTTTTTTTTTTAAAGCCAACCTGCTTCAGTGGAATACTGGGTAGAGCATATGGAGACAAACTACAGAGAAACACTGCAGGCGGACTTTGATGCATTTGATATATCTGAAGAGCTCGGATTTATTCTTGAAGAGCCACTGGTAAGATTCCTTGTCATCTTTTCTTATTGAAATGATATTCAGCAAATGCTCTAAGAATAACAATATTAGCAACCGTTCAGAAGCAGGGCTATTTTTATAAAATTTTTAGCCCAAATTTTCCTTCTGGCACCTCAGTCTAAGTGTTTGGTCAGCAGCACATGTAATTCCTGCAGCCTGAAACAGATAAGTTTGCCTGTTCTTGTGAAATGTTAAAGAAGGGTATTGATCTGATGGAAGCCTGTTGCTTCTAGCCTCTATTGAACCTTTCACATGACTGGGTCCGGCCAGTAATGTACAAAAATTAGCTCATTGCAATCAAACTGTCCAATTTGAACATTTTTGTTTCTGCCCTGAAGTTACAGTGGCTCATAAAAGTACTCATGCTCTTTTAAGTTTTTTAAGTTACTACCACAAACTTCAGTGTCTGGATTTTATAAAAAAGAAACAACACCAAGTAGTGCATGATTGTGAAAGGAAAGGAATACATGTGTTTTTAAATTTCTACATTGAAAAATCTCAACTAATGTTGGATGAATTTGTATTTCCCTTTACTCTGATACCTCTGAACAAAATGCAGTGCAGCCAAATGTCATATGGTGTTGTCACATGCTGCGAAGCACCTGAGCATAGTACCAGAGACAAAACGGAATGGTTTAGATCAAAGTATATTCATGTGTTGGAATGGCCCAGTCAAAGCCCAGGCCTAAATCCAGAACCCGTGGCACGACTTGAACGTTTAAGGTCATTGAGACTGTCTGTCCAATTAGACTAAGTTTAAGCTATCTTGCAAAGAGGAATTGGTGATAAATTCCATCTAGAGACATACCACAAAAGATTTGCAGCTGTGACTGCAGCACAAAATCTTTACTCCAGAGGGCTAAATATATGTGTACATCACACTTTTAAGAATTCTTTCACCTTCTGTTTCACAATTGTGTTGATCTATCACTCAAAATCTCAATAAAATAATATAAATTGTAAAAAAGTGGTAAGGGTATGAATATTTGTAAAATGCACTGTACTGAAGATAGTTAAAATGACTGATTAATTATTTTAACTGTCTCTTTCTTTTACTTAAGTTAAACTAATGTCCTTTCCTTTCCTAAAGACTAAGTAAAAGCACATCATTAGATTATGGAGTTGTATGTACTGGACATCCCCCTGTCTCTTAGTTGGTTGATTTCCTGCTTAAAAATGTATGTTTTCTACTTCTATTAATCTGTTTTCTGTCTGTGACTGATAGCACCAATCATTCCTTGACAAGCAGGTCAGACACCATGGCGAGCATGAACTGATGATATAGCTGATCTACATGAACATCCTAAACACGCACAGTCACAAACAAAAGGAAATCAATGAGCAACTCATTTTATTCTTATCTTCCAGACTCACCTTCCAGATTATTATCAGGTGTGGTTGGACTTGGCAAATAACCTGACACATTTGATTGAGTCACGTAAACTCCGAGATCTTGTTCATAAGGTAAGAGTGACGAAAGCTGTTTTAATTAGTTAAGAGCTTTCCAAAAGACTGATTCTTTTGTAAAATCTTAGCCCTAAAAATAAATAAATACAGTGTTTACTGTTGCAAATGAGGAGTTATACCTTTAAATCTGATCTGCATTCAGATGCCGGTTTTAAGTCCCCATCTTTTAAGTAACCATCGAGAGCTCAGGCTGGCCCACCTTTCCCTGGGGTTCATCAGTATGGGATATGTATGGCAAGAGGGACAACATGAGCCTGCGCAGGTAAAGCCCCACTGCACTCAAGAAAAATAGTGGAAATGCTATAGTTCCTTTACTGGGGCCATGAGAGGTTGAAAAATGGCTAACAGCCATACATTTATGTCCCAGTTATGTCCCAGCTAAAATGTCTGCGTGGGCTATTAAGGGGATTGCTTTAAAGTCAAAATGCTAAATTCTGTGACAATGTTAACATTTAGACTGTTTGTGACTTACAGTGCACAATACTGTATAAGTGTGTTTTCTTGAAGGCATGCTATGTTATTTTAACTTCTCAAAAAGCCAAAAATGTATTATTTGTACAAAGTAAAAGCATAACAGTTGACTTGAGGATTTCTTCACAAAGGAGATCAAGAGGATGAAGAAGTGAAACAATCTTTGAAAATAAATGTAAAATTTTGTCTATGCTTTGTGGTTAAATGTGTAATATTTTGGTAAAAGTGAAAACTTAAACTAGGTCATAGTGAAAAAAAAATCACAGGAGTCATCAGGGTCAGATACGTTGTGCTTCTTGGATATCTTTGTATAGATTGGTTGTGAACCAACTAAAAGGAACTACTGGGGATCCTCAGACAAATGCAGTTTTGTAAGTTAGCCTTTTGACTGAAGTTTAGTATAATCATTGTTTGGCAGATTCTCCCCAAAGCCCTGGCCTGGCCATACTGGCTAATATCACGCAGGCTTGGCCTTCCACCCATCCTGACCTATGCAGATTCAGTTTTAGCCAACTGGAAATTAAAGGATCCCACAGGGTGAGTAATATCTTTTTTACATGTTTAACCACAAATTTGTACTCTTAGAATATTTATTGTAATTATCAGGGATGTCACAACTAAGAATTTTTGCAGAATGATAAAACATCAGTATTACACTTACCTCACCAACCAGTGATGTAACAGGTACAGCATTTTTTCCAATTCTTTCTATTCCTTCTTTCCTTGACAGCAATACACACATGCATCCATACTCAGTCCAAAGAATTAGATATAATGTCAGATTACTGTTTGCAGCAAAATGAGATTCAACTTTTTTATGAGAGATTTTAAACAAGAATTTACAGTGTGTTTAAGGGAATTTGTGACTAGTCTTCCAAAACCACATTTGTGAGGTCAGACAAGAACTAGCGCATGTTTTTCCACACCAAACCTCTTGATCATGCCTTTATGGCTCTTGCTTTGCACAGCTGTGCAGTCATGTTAGAAAGGGAATGTGCCATCCCTAAACTATAAAAAATATCAGAAAACAGTCCAAAATGTCTTGGCATTGTGCAGCATAAAGAGTTTATTTCACTAGAACTAAGGGTTTAAGCCCAACCCTGAAAACAGCCACACACCCGAATCCCCTCTGGACCAAACTTCACACTTTACACAATCCAGTCAAACAAGTGCTGTTTTCCTGACAGCTGCCTACCCCAGACACGTCTATTGGACCGTTGTTGTTTGCAGTCACTTCCACTTTGTTATGATATCGCTAACAGCTGAATATATATGGTGAGGAAATTTTGTGACTGGACATACAGTATTTCACAGGTAAGCATACTAAAATGGTCCCACGCTGGAATCTATTGAGCCCCTGAGAGCGACTTATTCTTTCTCAAATGTGTCTGGGTGCTGGATTTTATGCACCTTTGGCTGTTGTAATGGTTAAAACACATGAATTCAATTATTTAGAGGAGTAACCCAATACTTTTGGAAATACAGTGTTGGATTTTGTTCCAGCTGGAGTTTATGCATGCATGCACCTTAATGGGTTGCTTCAGCACAGGTTTTATCAGTTAAGAAAGCTACCATAATGTTCTGACAATGTGTTATCTAAAATGCACACGATGTGTGTTATCATGTTTAATCTCTGTTTTGTTATTACTTGACAATTCTGCCAGGAATTTTTTTTCAATATGGTTTCAGTTTATTCGGGTGTAGAAAAAACTTATAGAAAAGGTTGTTCTCCTGCTTCAGAAACAGCGTCCTTTGTTTTGAATAACGTAAAACATAATAAATTGCATATACAGCGACAACTTTCTGTGGATGTTTGAGCATATTAGGCATAGCTGGTCACATGACATATATGTTTGGAAGTTTAGCCTTTCCTTATTTTTCCTTTTCTCTGATGATACATGATAAAAAAGCCAAAGCAGGGAACCCAGATTTGAGCAGAAAAATAATGTGCAATTACTATAATTTTGTGTTTGTAAGAGGCAGTACTTGGGATCATGTTGGGACATCCCTAATAACATTTTGTACAACAGAAAAAGTCCACCTGAAAAAAATTTTCAATGACCTTTCACTTTTGTTTTAGGGATATGGAAATTGGGTAAGTCTAACAATTTTCATGCTTTTATGTTGCACTTGTGATTTTCATTTGGTGATCATTTCATACAATATTTTGAGTCAATATGTTGTTTCTTTTTAAACAGGAACATGGACTTGATTTTTTCCTTTCCCGGAGGGGAGAGTTGCAAAGGATTTTTTTTGGTGTCATTGCTGGTGGAGATGGCTGCCAGTTCAGGATTAAAGGTCAGTGTTTTCCTGTCAGTCTTCCTTTTTTCCTATATGAATTTATAGAAACGTAGCCCGACCCATCTGCAGTTGAAACCAGATATTTCCATACACCATTTAAAAGAAAGCTTAAATTATTTCTCATTGTCTGATATTAAATCAGACTAAATGTTGCCTTCTTTAAGTTAGTTATGATTATCAGAATTATTTCTATTTGCTTCAGCCAGAAGTTGAAAGAATTTTTATTTTTCTAGCATTCTTTATTCAGAATTCAACATAAATTTCTTTACTATTTGGCAGCATCTGATTTTAAGCTGAATGATTGGTTCGAACCTTTGGGGTATCCTTCCATAAGCCCTTTTACAATTGTTTGCTGGACTTTTGTTCCATTCTACTTGACAGAACTGGTGTAACTGAGGCCCATACACACAACAGCGTTTTCTGGGGAAAATGGCAAAGTTTAATTGCGTTTCTACTGTTTGTTTACACAACAAAATTGTTCCATTTTTTGAAAATGGCACAATTTGAGAACAATTTGAAAATGTCCTGGTTGTTGTTGAGTAGATGGGGAAACTCTTTCTTATGGGGAGGCCCTGGCTCATGTGCAGTATGAATGAAATTAGTCAAAATCAATGAGCACGCGCACAACATAATGGCTGCCATTAAAACCCACAGAAGACAAAGATATCAACAATAACAATGGCTGACATTTGAATCGAATGATGATTCTCCAACAAAGTGCTCATTTTTTCTCCCATTTTGTTGGAGAACCATCTTTCGATGGTTCTCCACTGTAATTCCTGCTTCTCTAAGAAGGATGTAGAGCATACCGCCTATTCGGCTGTGGCGGGGGAATTGCATCATCTTCACTTCTCTACTGTTGCCGTGTGAATAGGGCCAGGTTTGTAGACTATTTTGATTTGCTCACACACACCTTTTTAGCCCTGTCAGCCCTTCTTCAATAGAATTGAGATCAGGGCTTTGTGATGGCCACTTCAAGACCTTGTGGTCCTTATGCCACATTGTAGCTAATTTACTGTCATGCTTGGAGTCATTGTCTATTGGAAGATCCATTTCTGCTCAAGGTTTAACTTCCTGGCCAATGTTCTTCCTGGTCAATTTTTCTACATGATGGTTCTTTTCTCCTGATGTGCACTAGTCTCATTTTCAGCAAAGCACCCACACATAATGATGTTGCCAAGCCCATACTTTAATGTTAGAATGGTATTCTAGCTCCCCCTATTTTCCTCTAAATGTAGAGCCAGATTTTATGGCCACACACTTTAATGTTAGCTTGTAGTAGACCACAGAAAATGTCTCCAAAACTAAAAGTCTTTGTCCGTAACTTCGGCTTTTTATTTCATGTTTGGTGTAATGGCTTCTTCCTCACTGAATGGCATTTCAGCTCAAGTCAGCATAAGACTTGCTTCACTGTAGATAATGACACCCTCTTACTAGCTTCAGCCAGCATCTTTACAAGGTCCTTTGTCTTTTTCTGGGGTTGAAACACAATCTCTTCCATTTATGTTGTTTAATTTCTTTTATTTTCCCGTGATGTCACAAACAGTTGCAGTAGATTTGAGGTCTTGAATCAAAATACATCCACAGGTATATCTCAATGTAATTTAATTCAAATGTTGTAAAATGGTAACAGAAGCTTTTAAAGCCATGACGTCATCATCTGGGCTTTTCCAAATGGTTTCAAGGCATACCAATTTTATTGTATGGAACCCTCTGACTTTAAAAAAAGAACAAAAATTTTTTTTTTCAAAAATAGAAATTATTTTGAAAAGCCATATTTACCTAAAAGAGGTCAGGTTAATTTAATGTCTTAATAATTTAATACAGAACAAAAGGTTGTTTTTTGTATGCAGTGTATTTAAAATCTGGTTTTAATTTTATCTTTTCCTTTTCTTTTTATCTTCCATTGCAGTGTCTGTGTTGTTTTGTCTTGTACATTACCAGCTAATTTCTAAACTTTCAACTTTAACCAGGGGGCCCTGGAGGTGATGCACGCCATAAAAATCTCAGACCTAATCGGTATACAGAAAGGTCTAATCAAAGTAACACAGTCTTTGAAGAAGATGAAGGAAACCTTCCAACTCATGCACAGTAATTTACAGTTAAAGCTACCTCAGTATGAATTAAAAAATAATATCATGCTTTGCCTTTTATGAAGGCGGCAAAATTGAGGCTAATTAAAAAGATTTGATTTGTGCTTGATCCAGGTCACGTGGAGCCAAACACATTTCATGGAACATTTAGAATTTTTGTCTCAGGGTAAGTTTTGAAACTGTTCCAATGTCCTAAATACTCAAGTTATTAATGATTTTTCATTTTTTCTCATGTGGTACAGATCTCTTAAGCTATTGCCTTTTAATTCAGTTCTGCAGATGTGCTCATTTCAGTTGCTTCACTGTCTTTAAATAGAAAAATAACTTCTCTAATTCCATGTTGAATAAGCTGGATCTTGACCGCACACTTTTCAATAAACGTTAATACTTCTTAGGTGGCGAGATAACCCCATGCTTCCAAGAGGGCTGCTGTACGAAGGCGTTAGCAATGAGCCAATTTTGCTGTCAGGTGGAAGTGCAGCTCAGAGCTCAGCTATTCAATGCTTTGATGCTTTGCTATGCATCCAACATGAGGGTGAGACAGGTAAAGATGTATTTCCATCCACTTTTAACCTGCTTAGATTCCTTTCATGAATCAATATTGCCTTTTGTGTAGTCAGTTGATCTCCCAGGTGAGGAATGGCTCCAAGAGAGGCTGTTATTTTCTTTATTTCTGTTTCCACTCTGTTGTTTTCATTGATCCGTCCTATCTAGGAGCTTTCCTGACACGCATGAGAGATTACATGCCCCCTGCCCACCGTCACCTGATTGAAACTCTGTCTGTCTGTCCATCGCTACGAGATTTTATTACGACTTGCTCCAGCTCTGACCTCTGCCAGGGCTACAACTCCTGCGTCTCTGCACTGGTGGATTTACGGAGCTATCACCTCAATACTGTGGCCAAGTATGTCATTGTGCCTGGTAACCGTACCAGATCCATGGGCTGCCCTCTCAGAGGGGTGGGTACTGCCCTCAACACCACTGGAACTGGTGGCTCGAATCTCATGGTCTTCCTCAAGAGTGTTCGTAATACCACCCAGAAAGCACTGATCTTTGAAAGGCCAACAACATCAAGAGAAACATAAGTGGATTATTTTTATTGTACTGTGTTGTGCAGACAATGCTAAAATATTTTTATAAACTGTATTTATGAAATGTTGACTGAAAATGTGTATTTACAATTATTTGCAGGAATTTTCAAATATGACAGTTGTATGTGTCAATTCTTGCCTCAGTAAACTCATCATGCGCTGCAATGCAGTAGGACTTTTTGAGCGTTAGAATAAACTGTATTAACTGTGAGGTTCTAGAAGAGGAACTGAACAGATGAACTTCTCATTTAGCAACCGCAAGCCTGACAGACAGTTAGGTTACATCATGTCATCACAGCGGTGGGTGGGGTGAGAGAGAATACCAACATCACTGTTTGTGCTTGACTTTAGCTGCTGCTATGTTTTTCAAGCTAATCTACTCCAACAGACATAATATAAACCTCAGAAATAGAGACTCATGGATTACATACAATTTTGAAAGCAAAGTTCCCCTAACTCTTCTAAATAAATTTAACAGACTTTCTCTGTGTTCTGTAGTTAAATTATATTTATGATCAAGTGATGTGACAGAACAGACATTCAAGGAGTAAAATGTTGCTGTTGCAATTTATTTTATTCTTGTGTTTTAACAAATCTATCAGACTCACAGGTTTTTTCCCCCTTCAGATTCATTGATATCATGGAGTGATTTTTTATGTACAGTAGCTCTCAAAATCTGTCTCTTACAAATCTGTCTTAAAATACCAAGGTTTTACAATACAAAAAAAGAGACCATGATAAATCATTTCAAAGCTTTTTCTACCTTATGTGATGTGTATCTTGCAAGTTTAAAGGCCTCAGTTTCATCTGAAAAAAAGTAACCCCAGAGCATGACACTGCCACCACCGGTAAGGTTTTATTTTTGGGATGTGCTGTGTTCCTTTGTGCCAAGCATTGTGGATTTATGGCCCAAAAGTATTTTTTTTTTCCATCAGACCACAAGACTTAGGGGGATTGTAGCCAGGCCTGGATGTTTTCCTTAGTAGAAAGGGACCAGTTTTTGTAAGGTCTTATATTTTGTAATGGTAATGGTTAATGCCCTTACTGTGTCACACTGTACACGTTATGCCGTGAATGTTTTTGTAACCTTCTGCTGACTGATACATTTTAACATTATTTTAAAACCTATGTAAACCTTCAAACTATAACTTTTACTAAAGTACGCAAATGAACAACTTTTAAGCAAAGTTGTACTAGGACATTTGGTTTTGGCAAATCACATGACGGTTGTCGTGGCAGGGGTGAGATTATGGAGGGAGAACATTTCCACAAAGTATTTATTTAAGAGTTTACCTATCTATTTAACAAGGTTATTGAGTTTTATTATTTTTCATATTTTTTCCTCTAATAAATGTTTTTCAGTTGACTTGTACAGGATAATTGTAACATTAAAGTGGTTGCTGTGGATTTTTGAAGACAGATTTTGAAATTATTATTATGATCATTAATGGTTCCCTTACCTGTAGTTGATAAATATTATTGTGAGGCTGTTGAAAAAGTTATTCAATCCTCTGAATGATGGAGGCTTGCGAGGTAGTAAAACTCATGCATCAATCTGTCTCATACGTCCGTCGGGATCATTGTCAAACAACTATCAGGCAGGGAAAGCACACGAAATACAAAATACAAAAGTTCTCAGTAGAACTTGAATGTGCTGATGAGTCGCAGCAGATTTGGAGGATTAATACAGCGGGCAGAATCATGAAACAGTGGTCTCAGTTTGAGTTATTTTAAAGTGCTAAAGAAGATGGTGTGGATCTGATTAGGTGTTAGGTTTCAACCAGTCCAAGGACCTATGTACTTTTCCAACAACCTTATGGTTATATGACATCTTTCTAAGGGAACTATTACCAATAACTTCACAGAACATTCACAGAAAATTGGAACTAACCTTTTTCAAGATGGACCAAGTTTCAATAATCAAGTCTCATTTATTACATCACAAAAACAAAGCATTAGAAAACCGGTGTGTAGAATTTTAATAGCTACTGCTGTTAATGTATTATATGACTCATAAATTTGTACTTAATTGTTTGTTTGAAAGTCCCTGTTAGATATAGACAACACTGCATACAATGATAACATTTCTGTACTGTATTAGGAAGAAAGTGAAATGGTGAAAGAACCAACAATTTTAAAAGAGCAAAGAGTGAACGTTGGAAAATGAAAGAAGACAATGTTAAAATAAAAGCTAAAGCAATATCCTGAGGGGAATGAAAGAGAGACACAGCAGTCGTGATAAGGGCGACGAATAGATGCTGGATGGGGTCACTCAGTTTGATGGACTGGAACTGCTGCTCCCCTCCAATACTTGAAGGTTGTGTCTCTTCTCTCTATTGAAGACTAATCACATTTGAAGAGAGCAGGGAGGGAAGAACTGCTAAGCCCTTGTCATGGTCCAGCTCCATTTCACTTAAAGCACAAAAGACTGATAATGTGAATATACTGTAGCTTAAGCCCCAGACTAGTGGTGGAGTGGTTATTTATATATAGACAGTAGTACATCACTAAAATGGAACAAAAATGATAGATGGTTTTAAAAATTTTCACAGATTTAAATCTGAAAATTTGATGAGCTTTTAAATTCACCCTTCTTGAGTGAATACTTTGTGCAACTAATTACATTACAAATTACACAACAAATCTTCCAGGGTATGTTTCAGCTAGCTTTGCAAAACTATACACTGAAATCTTTGTCCAACGTATATTTGCAAAACGGCTCAAACTAAGTTGCATTGAATGGAGTGTTTCTTGGATGCCTAATTATTTAAAGTCTACATGTTTCTCCTCGAATTTTAACCTCTGCCCCAGTGTTCAGTGTTTTGCAGCCTAAATTTCTTTGAGTATTTTCCTGTTTAGCTCCAGTCATCCTCCCATTAGCATTGTTACCTTGCTGATGAAAAGCATCCCATTAGCATGTTCCTGCCACCACCATGTTTCAAGGTAATGAAGCATGTGTTCAGCGTGATGTGCAGTGTTAGTTTTCATCCAAACACAGCATTTTGCTCTTGGTTAAAAAAGTTATATTTTGGGGTAATTTAACCATGGTATTTTTTCCAAATGTTTACTTTATTCACTAAATGGCTAAGGTTAAGAGTTATCCTGTCAACTGATTCTCTGCACTGAGCTGCTGATCTATGCAGGTCTTCCAGGGTTACGACAGACCTCTTGATTGCTTATCTGATTACTTTTCTTGCCCTTCCTATTAGTTGTTGTGTTGGGTTGTGACAAACATTAAATAAGACCTTCTCTCAACCTTTCCACAAAGGCCAGATTTTATGCAGTGCGCAGCTTACTTTTGTTTACATTCTCACACCAAACTGAATATGAATATAAATATATATGTTGAACATACATGTACACAGGCCTTTCAGATTTTTATTTAAAGATTTAGAAAACCATTTGTCATTTTCCTTCTACTTAACACCTGTGCCCTACATAATAATCATTTAAGTTTCTGTTTGTAATGTGATCAAATGTGAAAACATTCAAGGTAGAATGAAAACCTTTGCAAGGCACTAAGAAATACAGTACAAAGCATTTCAATTATGTGCACCAAAACCCAATTACAATCCTTACAGCCCATCATTAGAGGTCAATTAGTGCTATTTCATCAGAGTTTGTGGTGTAAAATATGCACAGCATATACTCTGGTGTCAGTGCCATGATGCACTTTTAATGGCTGCATTAATTGGCTGCACGTGGAGCAAATGCTGTCATGTAAGCGGACAGAGGCTGCCCATTTAGGACAGCTGGTCATGGCAAGTCACATGACTTTTGTCCTTGTGATGCTCTGAATCCCATGTGTGAGGCCAATGTTTTTCTTTGTCATTTCCACTTACCTTTTTTAGTGAACTTTTGAATGTGTTAACAAGATCACACCTTTCATAAAATACAGTTTAGGCTCAATAATTTGGAAAATCATTAGCTAAAAGAAAGCCAATTTATTACAATGCAAGGCTACAGGAAGAAGTACCAGTATGTTATACATTTGAAATCAGACTGTTATTAATTAGATCTCATGCTTGAAGGTAGTGCATAAATAATAATCCAGAGAACAAGTGAGCTACATGAATATGTCTCTCTGGCAGGTTTTGTCGGTGCTAACAGACTGAGGTGATATTCTCTGCAATGAGACACTTGTGGGGTCAATATATCCACAGGCTTTTCTTGAGGCTTGTTTGGAGTCATATTGCTACATGTATACCATTATGTTCAGTTTTGAAGCTGCATGAATTGACCTTCGTGTGTTACTGAAAATGCATTTCGGCTGTTAACAGCTCTCTAAGGGGGCTCTCCTGCGTTTGTTTTACCTTAAACTATCTGCCTTCCTTTTCATTGCTGTCTTAAAGGGAATGCCCCTTGTTTTTCAGATGTAAGTGAATTAAGCCTTGACCTGAGAAGTAAGAAGGGCTTTTCTTGCTTCACTAGGCTGATAATCCATTAAAATACATTTTGACTGGTCAAATCTGGGTGTATCCTGATAGGGAGTCTATATTTTGTCTGAGAAACCAGTACTGTACATACTTTGAATTCCCTAAGCCAAACATGGCTCCCTGGAACTACATCCTGAATCAGAAGGAATCACGACTCTGATTCATGGTAAAGGACAAGCTTGCATTCAGTGGCACACTGCAACACTTTTCAGATTAAATGTTTTGCTATTTTGAAACAGTAGACAAATCTATTATATAGCACTTGATCACTAAATTGCACTTTCTCATGCTACAGCTCTTCGCTATAGTGCTGGTTAATCAATGAATGAGCTCTATGTTGCAGGTAGTAAGCCACATGGCCACCAGTTGTGTAATCCTGTACTATATTACTTCAATGTCAAATCTTTCAGGAAGGATTCAGGACATACCTGTCTTCAAAATAAAAGCATCAAATGGCTAAACCAAAGCTGTATCAGGGCGAATTATTTTAGTGAAAGTCATTTTTGAAAGGTAATTTACAGCCCTATTAAATGAGGTGTGTTAGAAATGTAGAAACTTGACATGACTAGTCGCCATGATGGTAGCTCCTACATAAATGTACCCATTTCCAATTGCATGGCCCTCCACATTTATTCTTACCTCCAGTACAGAGGTGAAAAAAATCTTAGAAATATATATTTTTAATTGCAGCAGCATAATCTAACCTTGAAAGGTTTAGACAAACCCAGAAGAGTCAGACATACACAACCGTTGTTTTTCTTTACAAAATCAAAATTGCCATAATTGGAGGAACATTTATTAATTGTTATAAAATAAATGTAACTAAAGATTTACTAATTTATTTATTTAACATTTTTTAAATGAGCAAGTTTACAGATCGTACAATTAAGTATTAAATAAATTCCTGTTTTCTTGTGACATAAATATAAAATGATGCCACTGCCTCTTAACCACTCTTCAAAATGGGAAAAGCAAGAGTACATCATTTAGCAACACAGATGTGTGTCAATATTCACAAATCAGAAACTAATTTAAAAAGAAACCACCTCTCACCTAGACTTGTCAATATGTGCATTCTTCTGAAAATATGAAAGTTTAACTGGAATCATCTTAAACAAGTCTAGATGAAGACTCAAGTATATTTTGCCTGTACAGACAGTGAGGAGTGCATATGAAAGTAAGGGAGTTAAAATTCTGCATAACATAGAAAACTGCTGCAACTTTTCGGGGAATATTATGCTACTGCAAAAAAGGTGATTTATTTAAGGCCTTTTGCACATTTTTATCTGGTGTGCAAATAAATATGGTTGTCTCATGAGAGGAGACTTTCTGACATTTCTTGTACATCTAAAAAACACACACAGAAGCTACAGTTGCAGAATTAGTGTAAAGCATCACTAAATACCTGCTTTGTAACAAGTTCCACATCACTGGTACATCATGAGAGTTTAATTTTTTTCATGTATGTGACCAAAGCTGGTGGCTACAAAGTGTTTTTACTCATGGATTGCTATTATATTTCTTTAGCTCTGTATATAGCCCTTCTGCTTTTGCTGCAAGTTCAGTGCACAGTTGTATTGGGTGCTTCCTGAATAAGCAGAGATGCTTAATGTGGCTTACAGCAGAATGACAAGGTAGATCAATGATACAAAACATCTCTGGAAGCATTAAATGGACATTAAACAAGACTAGTTTTGCTACTTTACGTCGGAGCTTCACCGCAGCATGTTAGGTGAAGGAGAGGCAAGGCAAATTCTTAACAGACTCAGAGAAAAATGTCAAAATATTCTTTACTTTGAAATAAAAAATTTTAAATAAAATAAAACAATTGTTTATTTATTTTTTTTTATATAGAAAACACTGCAGAAATAGTAAAACATCATCCATGTTGATAAAAAATCAAATCAAATTGAGAATATGTTTTTTATAGTTTAAAATATTATACCTGCTTTTTCATGAGTATGAGGCTCTAAGATTTCACAGTACCTTGTTATAAAAATGGTAATAGTTTTTTAAAAATATAAATCAGGAAGATTTTGAGTCATATTAGTAATGACAACAACGATGAGTGAGGCTGGTTGGCTAGTTGGCTGCACATTAAGCTACGGTAGAGTAATTGGAGACACAATAAAAGATGCATGGACGTAGTTTAGAACATATGAAGGTGTCCATATATTAACTATGTTAAGCAGAGGATCAGCCAGGGAGAAAAAGTGAGCAGCATAACGACAAATATTGCAGAAAGGGAGAGGATAGTACAAGGTTACAATAACAGTGCTGACATACTTGTGAATACTCTATTGATGCAGTCTTTCATGTTTCTCTTCTTATTCAAATATTTGTGCTTTACTGAAAGTGGAGCTGATGTCCATTCAAAGACCACAGCTTCCTTTAAACAAGAACCTCCACATGGCTCCTCCTTGATGCCAAACAATATGATCTAAGGGGAAAAAGGAAAAGTGCATGGCATAGACTGGAATATCCAAAAGAAGTATTTTTTTTTTTAAGATGAACAATTTTTACAGTAAAGAATGGAAAACGTGTCATTGCTTACCTAGAGTTTGAAGCTGCCAACCCTGTCCAGCCAATGTGCCAAAAAAGGGCCTTGCGAAAGTACTCGGCCCCCTTGAACTGGTCAACCTCTTGCCACATTTCAGGCTTCAAACATAAAGATAAAAAATTAAAATTTTTTTGTGAAGGATCAACAACTGGGACACAATCGTGAAGTGGAATGAAATTTATTGGATGTGTCAAACTTTTTTAACAAATAAAAAACTGAAAAGTGGGGCGTGCAATATTATTCGGCCCCTTTACTTTCAGTGCAGCAAACTCACTCCAAAAGTTCAGTGAGGATCTCTGAATGATCCAATGTTGTCCCAAATGACTGATGATGATAAATAGAATCCACCTGTGTGTAATCAAGTCTCCGTATAAATGCACCTGCTCTTTGATAGTCTCAGGGTTCTGTTCAAAGCGCATAGAGCATCATGAAGACCAAGGAACACAGCATGTGGACATGAAGAAGGTGCTCTGGTCAGATGAAACCAAAATTGAACTGTTTGGCCACAATGCAAAACGATATGTTGGTGTAAAAGCAACACAGCTCATCACCCTGAACACACCATCCCCACTGTCAAACATGGTGGTGGCAGCATCATGGTTTGGGCCTGCTTTTCGTCAGCAGGGACAGGGAAGATGGTCAAAATTGAT
>JAHUTJ010017247.1:0-25863 GCA_036250325.1 Characodon lateralis | reverse complement strand
CCTTACCTTACCTTACCTTACCTTACCTTACCTTACCTTACCTTACCTTACCTTACCTTACCTTACCTTACCTTACCTTACCTTACCTTACCTTACCTTACCTTACCTTACCTTACCTTACCTTAAATAACAGGAACTTACTTGTCTAATATAAGTGCACATTGCTTCAGTATCACACAGATGGCGTATCTTCATTCAGCTGCATGTTAAAATGTAAACGCTGCCTGTGCTATTTATTTGAACTCAACCATGTTTTGTGTTAGGTATCGATTTTGCTCCTAATAAGTTGTCTGTGAAATTGCGATGCTTTATCTGCATTAGGTATTGAGCGAATCTGCTTCCTGTCTTTTGTGTTGAGTGCACTGGCCATTTAGACAGTTAATGTCTAATATAGCAGGACTCCCCTCATCAAAAACTGAATAGAGCTTCTCTCTCTTGGATCCATTAGATTGACAGTACTTGGAGCACGTTACATAGTTACTGGACTTCTGTCGAATAACTGTCTGCTGTATTGTCAGTAAAACAAAACATGTTTGGTGTGACATTTTGCTTTCGTTGCCTTTGGTTTAACTCTGCACAGAAAAACTTACACAGCTGAACCAAACCGAGGTTTTCTGTAAATTGGGTTAGTACCTTGTAGCCAGAAATTAAGTTAAAAATACCATTTTATCAAAACCTGTTTGGATAATCAAATGTCGCTCAGAATACATTTAACTGAAAACAATTGAAATGGTTCCTCATTTCACGTAGCCCAACGTTTTAAAATGTAACTGTACCTCTGAGCAAGCAATGAAGTGTTTGGTTCTTTTCACTGCAAGTGAGGGAGCACAGAAGAGCATTTTAACTGTTTGTGTGTTTCAAATGCTTTTTGAATCAATATTTCTGCCATCAGAACTGTTTATTTTCTTATTAATTCCTTCTAACCTAAGTGCTATAACCTTAAGAGCATATTTAAAACCATTTATATCTGAAATGTTCCACTGAAGGCCTCAGACAGCTTCTTCATGTTGCTTTCTGTACAAGGCAGACAGGATTAAGTTGCAATAATCAGATTATCCAAGGAAAATGTTCTGTTCGGTCAATAATCTGCATATCCACCAGACAGCTAGATGTTGCAAAGCATAGTAGAACTGCTATGTGATACTGTGGAATATTTTTATTTACAATTCACATGTCTGCCTTTCCAATTTGTGATGATAAGACTCCAAATAAAACACTATTCAGTTCAACATAAACATATATAAATCATTGTTCTTTTTAGGATGTACAAAAAGTATTTATTGTGCTTCCTGTTAATGAAATCAATACAAAGGCTCCTCAGTAAGCTATAAACCTCGTAAGATGCATTGTCAATGTACAGGAAACCATTAAAGGATGTCTGATTAAATGTCAGTATAGCACTGAAGCAGGTGATGGGTGTACAGCATATGTGCTGGTACATGTATCTTAGGTATCCTCAGAAATGTGTTTGACCCTGTAAAAAGCTGGTAACATCAATAAAAAAGAGAGAAAGCCTTTGCTGACAGGACATCTTAATATGGCTTTAAACCAGTGACCACCACCAAAAAATAAATAAATAAATAACAATGACATGAAAATAATATGTTCCCTTTTTTTCTTTGGGTGAAAAATGATAAAAACAGAAACTGTAAAGAACTGAAGTGGCAAGTAGTAGTCAGTGAACTGTTCTGTTTTTCAGGTTTCAACTCCTTTAGATCATATTTCACAGCCAAAAAACTTAAACAAATGACAGATTAATCATTTTGAACCATGCATTTTTGAAACAAGATGTGATTTTGGAGCCATGCCTCCAAGAATATGGAATCAGCATTACCATGCATGGATCATGATGTAGCACATACAGTAGCAGGGAGCAGCTGCCTACTGTTTAAACAGAAAACAAAATGCTTTGTAACAAAAACCCTTTTTCTAACACAAATATGTTGAATGAATGTGTGAATGCTTATTGGCAGCGCAGAAAATACTTTCACCAAAGATTGGCTATGCTGGAAAAGCCTGAGAGTAAACCGGTGAAGAGAACTTATCCTCTCTTTGTTTGCACTAACTTTTGCCCAAGAATTATGAAACACTCAGATTCAGCTACTTCAATTCATTGCACAACCAGTGCGCAACTTGTTAATATCTCCAGTAGGGCTGCACAGAATATCGTGAACGATAAACAATAACTTGTGTCTCAACAAGTTTTTCTCATATATATAACTGTGAAATAAAAAACAAAATACTGCAAACTTGTCATTATCGAAATATTAGTGTACACTATATGCATATGAACTACATAGACTGCAATAAATGTCACCATATATATATATATATATATATATATATATATATATATATATATATATATATATATATATATGCTCTCTATATTGAGCTGTTGTTGCCACCAAATACATGTTGTATTAATTGGTACTGTGTACTTTTCAGAAACATTGTTATATATGTATATGTTGTATGTCACTGTTTTTTCTTCCTTCTCTCTCTTTCTGCAGGTGTAGAAGCAGACTTCCAGAGTATTATCTATATCCTTTCTCTTCTCTATTGAAGGTATTGTTTAATGCTTTGTTCTCTGTTAGGGAACTATACCCATTTCATTCTCTCCCTTTTACCTTTTTGCCTCACCTCTCTTCTTCTTTTTTCCCTTTTATTTCCATCTCTGTGTCCATTGCATTTGAAATGATATCAAAGCAATTCCTAGTACAGTTTGTATATATAATATAAATATGTATATATGTCATGGAAAAGACATAAATACAGAAATGTGTGCAATGCATATGTGCTCTCTGAGGTTACTGCACCCTATCAAGTCTTTTCTTTCACAATGAGATCATTATGTGGTCTTTATTCAAAGCTGAGGGGTGTGCATATAGGTCATGACGAGAACCAAGCTATCCTGTTTGATTTGAAATAAGTCTGCAGGCATGAGTGTAGTTCCCTAACAGAGAACAACACACTAAACAATACTGTCATTGAATGTGTCTGTAATCCTTCATTGTCATTAAAAAATTAACAAACAACAAAAAAATGTAGTCAACCTTCCTTAGACCCTCCATTTAATTGCAGTACAATCTAGAAGTTATTGACATATAATATGTGCTGTAGACTACATGAAATGGGAACTTGCTTTCTATGGTCACCATTTTAGTATTTCTGTATAAGTACTTAATTATCTGGTCCCTTCTTGACCCCGTCTTTGTCTTTGCAGACTTCTTGCATCAGTCTGCAGAAGCTGTGTGCAAGAACAGCTGACAAACTGTCTCTGGCTTGTAAATATACTTCACTTGCAGTAAATTAGATGTAGGAGGTGAGGGAGAGTTGAATGACGTGTCTTGCATAGAGTAGCATTATCATTTGAGTTTATTTATATGAAGATATATCATTTATGTCACACATCTAAACTTGGGTTCTTCCGCAAGAGGAGTTTTGACAAATAGTTGCCGAGAAGTGCTATCTATAGCTTATGCATCTGCTTTATGTAATGTATGAAACAAGTAAGCTTGTGTGCCTTTCTTTTGTCTTTTCAGGTGTTATTTAAGTTGCAGGCTCTTTCGTAGGAGCGGATGTCAACGAGACCTATGACGGGTAGAGGCTGATGCAAGAGGTAATGATGATGGTAATACTAGACACAATTAAAATGAACAGTCCCCAGTCCCCTTATCAACTCCTGGAATCTCCCTCAGGAAAATAACAGTATGACCCTTGCATTTTATACACCTATAGGCAAAAAACTGCAATAGTGATCACAGCAATTTAGGAAAGCTTTGTAATATTGTGCCTGAGAATAGAGACCTAAGATGCTTTTAAAAGGGAAGAAAGTATGAAATGTATTCATTAGTGATAGATCGCATGGTAACTCTTACGAAGCTGCAGACGTCTTCAGCTGAGATAGCAGGATCTGTTGACAGGGCCATTGTTGTATAAAAAGAAACCCATAGGAAATCCTGTTTGCAGTTTGCCACAAGTCATACAGGGGACTCAGCAAAATACTAGAAGAAGGTGCTTTGATCAAATGAGACCAAATGCTTCACAATTTTTTTTGTCCACATGCAAAACAATTCCCCACCATAAAAACGATGGTGGTGTTGTAATTACGAATATGAATATGTTATTTAATATTTAATATTAATACTTTAATATTTTATTAAATAATATTTCGGTCTGTTAAGGGTTGTCCTGTGAATACCAGCCCAATAAGGCGATGGTATTAGGACAAAATTGAAAGGGATGAGAAAAGCTCTGACATTATTGAACAGCAAAACTCTGCACACACATGGAATGAATTCACACAATTTCTTAAAATACAAGAATTTATTAACAAAAATAAGTCAACTCAAAGTCAAACATATTTCAATCAACAAACTCTTTACTATGCTAAAACAATCCAACTAAACTACCAGACAGAATTAAGTAATAAGGAAGGCTAATGGGCTATGTACAATATAAACAAGCTGATCAAAGATGGTTGAAAACCATGACTGAAAGAGTGATGCAACATTACCATGCAATGTTATTTATGTTTGAGAACCAAGGATTATCTTGAAGAATCTGGAAGTGAAGTTAAGTTAGTCTTGGAACTAACTTAGACAATAATTGGCACACCTTTAGACAACCATTCACAATGCGAGATCAGATAAAATATTATTTTAATAAAATAATATTTTAAAGAATGATTTGCTGAATAAAACCAACCTTCTGGATGACTAATTCTCAGTGGTGTTTAATTAGCTGCCTTTATTTATTAAAATAATATTTAAAGAAATATTTGAATAAGAACCAAATCTTTGAGAAATGGGCTAAATTGTGTTACTTAGTTTCAAGTTTAGCTAAATAATATTTAGGGAAATATTATTTTACTGGATTGAAACCTAATAACATTTTTGGGTAAATGATCTTTAGCAGGCGAGCCCGTGTTCTTAGCTGTTAGTGGTTAAAGCTAACAAAGGAAACGTATAGCTTATCATCAGAATCAAACAAAGACCTTTAAAATACCATTAATAAAAGGTTAAAATGCATAAGCATGGACGGCGCGTTATGGCATATCTTCTGTTTTTAAAACCACCCTTTAAATAAAATTTGTCTTAACTTAAAAAAACAAACAAACACAGAACACACAACCTGAGCACATGTGCTTACAGCTAATCTGCTACCACTAAGATAGCTGCGTTTTCAACACAAATAAAACCAAACATCATAAAACGAAAAATGTTTAGATTATTTCATTCTAAATTACTTCTCTCTGCCTAAACCTAACCTCTTACGTGAACCGTGCTGAGGAAAAGTTGTCCAGGGCGACGAAGTTTGAAGAAAGCATCCACAGTGAACAAAGGGTTAGTTGCAGCTAACCTCCGTAGCTTAGGGGTGGGGCGGCTCGCTCTGTCGGCCGGCCAAACTGCAAGTTACTGCTGTAGCCACGGTGATGCGGTCCCGTTGTCCGTCCTTCAGACCGGGAAAACTGCTCCACTCGGCGTCGTAGGGACAGGGTCTCTGCCTGGAACTCTCTATAACACAGTTTGCTTCTGTAGACCTCAGAGAGAAAGTCAAACAACGCTTGTACCTTAATTACCCCGTTCATGAATGAATACCAGAGACACAAACAGCAATTCATTCCTACTTAACTTAGTGCATATGATCGCATGATCGTATGACACTCTTGGATCCAGTTTGAAGAGTTATGTCTGTTTGCCAGCAAAGAGACATTAGCGTGNGATACACAAACAGCAATTCATTCCTACTTAACTTAGTGCATATGATCGCATGATCGTATGACACTCTTGGATCCAGTTTGAAGAGTTATGTCTGTTTGCCAGCAAAGAGACATTAGCGTGCTGTGTCCCTCCGTCCAGTTCCTCTGGGGACCTGCGTGGAAGAGGTCTGTTTGTTGCCATAGCGGGGTTTTTATTCGGACAGTGACGTCACGGGAAGTCTGCTGTTACCCTGTTTCTGGCTGTGCTGGAAGTAGGTTAATGTGATTTATTTTGAAAGTTCCAGAAAAGTTCTTACTGGCCCATCATGTTGTACCCATGGCTGGGGTCCCAACAGTGGCAGCACCATGCTGTAGGGATGCTTTCCTACAGCAGGGACAAGACATGGTCAGATTAATGGGAAGATTAATGGAGATAAATACTGGACAGTACTCTAAGGAAACCTGTTATAAGTTGTAAAAGACTTGAAACTGAGATGGAGGTTCAACTTCCAGCAGGACATTGACCCTCTTGGTTGGAGCCAGATTGGAATGGTTTAGATCAAAATTATGTTTATATCTTAGATTGCAACGTTAATGCTCAAATGCCATTTATAGACTCCTGGAGATAGGCATCAGCTCCCCCGCGACCCATTATGGAATAAGCGGTGGAAAATGACTGACTGACTGACTTCTGACGTAGCTTGAGCTATTTTAAGAACATACGAGAAATACTGATGTGCACTGGGTTGTATATTTCTAAACCCCAGAAAAGTTGCTATTACAAAGTACTTACTCAAAGTAGGCTCAATACAAATGCATACTCAGATCTTTACTTTAAAAAACATTTAAAACAAAAGGTTTTAAAATCCCAATAAAATAGATAGTTTATGATTGTGATGTGACAAAATGTGAAAATGTTCAAGAGGGATGAATATTTCTGCATGGCACTATAGTTCAGTCTAAATTAACCGTTTTGGCATTGATATAAATATATTAAATATAACTGGACCATAGTATTAAGAGAATTCAACAGTTTTCCTATCTCTGACATGGACGTCTAAACTCAATTCTAATTGTCATACATACTGTTCCTTGTGTCTGAGAGTTACTTCTCCAAAGGCTCTTTGTTATGAAGGTGTTTCCGCATTGGTCTAACAGATACCCCACAGAGGACATCAGACAGCGTTACGTTTAGCGGTGCTTGTGTTCTCACTTGAAGCTGCATTGTCACATCGCTTCCTCAGAGGATTTCCCATTAGGAATGCTTTATATGCACGGACACACCAAGAACCCCTGTGTATTCTAACACAGGCCTCAGAAGATTATTCGGGTGGTTACTAAATACAAAAAAACCCCCAGAAGAACCTAGAGTGTATGGGGTCAGGAAATCACACCTCAGGAGGGCTTGGGCTCAGGAAGTCAAGAATACACATGCACACACGTGGATGTTTTACACTTTGTCTTATGGTTCTGAAAAAGACCACTGCTGACTGTTGTTTACTCACACTGCAGTTACTGACATGACAGATGAATGCACAAAGATCCAATAAGGGCATTTCAGTTTGGACCAAAGTGAACTGTAATCATTTTGAAAAGATCTTCAGCAAATCTCTTTTTAATATGATGAGAGTGAAATTAGGATTTAAATTTGACTCTGTTGCAAGTGAAGACAGAAATAGTTTAATGAAAAGCGTACAGGAAAAGCATACAGGAAACAGACAGATTATGCTGATTGAATGTCTGTACAAGTCACTTTCAAAATAATATAATTGTCGAACAAATCTGTCGTTCTGCCTTCTATTGTAAGAAAAGTCTAAGGATATAAATGATAAAGCGGCTGAGTTGCAGGCACATCTAAAACCCACAGTTAAGACGAAAGATAGAACCAGCAGTCCAGATTACATCATTGACAAGTACATTTCCTTTCATGTCAGCCTGTTTCCTTTTTTAGCAGTAGAAAGAAAACTGATAAAAATGATATCATGTTGCATGAGTACCTTTCCAGTGTTACGTCAGATCACTATATTTCTATTCCTTTCTAATTCATTTCATTTTGTTCTTTCCTAAAAATCAAAATATGAAATACAAAAATATAAAGATGAAACCATTTTATATATAGGTAAAAAATCCGGAAATGAAACACAGACATATATCACATTTTTTCTCTTTGCTCATGTACCTCTGACATCAATACAAAGTATTATGGAATTTACTGTATTGTACCACCAAATCAAATGTGAACCTTCAGTGTCCTCTGGTGGTAAAAAAAAAAAAATATATGACTCTTTTTACTTCATATTAAAGGGAACTGAGAAAAGTTGGCCTAGATGGATCCAGGACATTTACATCCTAGTACACATCGGAATTACTCCTACAATTCCTATATCATTTTTTGTAAACATAGATGCAGATTTTTATTCTATAATGGCAAATAAAATGTACAGTGTCTCTATTTTTCCACTAGAGGTCAGTGCAGAGAAGCAGAAGAGTGTGGTGTGGTGTGAAACACTTTTGCTCTTTAAGTTTGGAGGAGGCTTTTGGGGAGCTTGAACTTTAAATTTAATTTAAAAAAACAGCCATAACAAATACTAAAATCTCTGTTTTCAGACGAAGCCCCTAAAATATACAGCATCCCAAAACAAAGGAGCCTTTAGTGAATAACATTGCATTAATGCTGTGATTTTATTAGCCTATAGAGGTAAGTACATTAACAATGTTTTAACAGGGCGTTTTGCTTCCAAATAAATTGACTCAAATTGCAGGTTAATTCTTTCCTTTTCTGTGTGAGAATTGCTTTAGCTATAAAAAAAGAATACATTTTCACACATCTTTACCAAGGCTGCCAGTAAATGAAGAAAGCTTTAACCTTTGACTCTGTGGAACAATACAGTATCTGATGTCAACTGTATGTAAGTTGTTTCTGTTATTGTAAAATGGATCTGAAACTTCCTGCTAGACGTCTGCCGGTATGAGAATCTCTCTGTATGATAACCTCGGTAAAAACACCTCACTTTGGCTAAGATTTTACAGAAAATTGGATAACATGACGTAATTCTTTTTGCAACAAGCTTGTAGTTTCCCAACTGTAATTTAAAACCAACATGACTTTAATTGAGTTGTCTGTGGGACTTTGATTAAAGGCATTACATGTAAAACGACTTAGATTACATTTAGTTAAACTCGTGAACAGTAACTGTTATAAAACTGTAAATGGATTGAGGTTTGGTAACCTGAGTGTAAAGGCACTTGCATGACATGCTGGAAAACACCAACTTTAGTTGGCAAAGTTATATGGGCAGGACTGCATTACACAATGGTACATACAGTCCCAGAAAACTCCAGTCACCTGTGGCATTTTCTCTTCCATCTCAGGAAAAGGACTCAGTACTTTCATATCAGGAACAAGTCCATAAATACTTCCTACTCGACTGAGTAAACAAAGTTTACTACTTTTTCTGCTAATTAATGTATGCAAATAATTTGAAAGTTCTTGGAAGCCATTATATTTATGCTACTGATGCGTATTTATTTTTTTTCTTGAATCAGTTCTCTTGCTCCCAGTCTTTATTCCTATCATAATACAACAGCATAAGATTTGTCCACAGCTTTCAAAGTCATTTACCTAAAATAATACACTCAGACGACAGAGAAGATCAACATTTAGTGTCTTTATAAAACAGATTTGCAAAATATAGCCAAGGCTCATTCATTTAAATACACATAAATAGCAAGAAAATACTCTCCCATTTCAGTCCAAATCATTTTTGCACTAATCAGCGACCCAAATCAGAGATGAACATTACATGGAAAAAATTTGGGCCAAAGATCCCACTGATTTGTTGCACCAGACCAAAAAACACGAGCATACTTTTGTAGCTAAAGCGGCTGTTGCTCAGAAAGCTCAGGTAAGACCTGATGTCTGCCTCTTCCTTGATGTGACTCTCTGACGACACCGATCTGGGATTGATGGCGCCTCACAAACCTGAGCTGACAAACTCTTTCAGGAAGTCACCTTGGAGCAGACTGGGCGGGACCTCCTCCTTTATCTCCACCTTGATGATTTCTCTTTTCACAGCTAGATCGAGGGGCCTCGAGGGCTCGAGAGGTGTGGAGGCGGGGAAGGTGTGAGTGAGCCGTGTTTGTGGCGTTGTTGCAGCATGGGAATGTGTAGGGTTCAGGAGCTGATGGGGGAAACTGGGAACTCTGCAGCCCACATAGAGGGGTAGAAGCCAGGCATGAGAGCAGAGAAGTTGGCCCTCCGGTCGAGTGCCAAGATCCAGGGATATAGCCCTTCCTGGAGAAGGGACTCAATGGAGAAATCCTTGAGAGCCCGACTCTCCATACTCTCCTTTAACACAAATAACACGAGCATACTTTTGTAGCTAAAGCGGCTGTTGATTAGTCCGACTTATACAGCATCTGAAGAAACACACATTTCTAGATATTAAGACAGAGTTGTATTCAAGTCAGATATCAAAGTACTCGTCTTTGGAAGGATTTCTCAGTCTTTAAAGAGCAATATACATATATATTCAGTTTTTTAATTATGATTATTTTACACCATCAGCCACATCACCGTAATTAACACCACCACGGCCAGAGGTTTTATGTACAATAGTGCAGATGAGGAGCTTAAATCAGAACAAGGCAGTGGAAGATATTAACCCGTGGTCAAATATCCTGATATAGGCTTCAAGTGGTTTTACTTGTGAAGTTTTCTGGTAAAAAATTTTTTTATAATGGACAGATGAATGCTTTAAGCTCTGGTTATTTATACCATGTAAACACAATTATTATGGAAAAAAGACTTTCATTAGGTTCACTTGAACTGCCTGCAGCACATCCGATTTATTTAGCAAAACTACTTTCTGCTGTAATCTCTTGTTTTTTTATTGTATGGCAGATCTCATTGTAGATGTGCATTGTTTTTCATGTGAAGAAACACCTTTTTACAGGATCATCAAATGCTTTGCTAATATCTGTAAACATTAATGGGGTTTAAACAATTATTTTATAACTTAATTTGACCGTATGAAGAAAAAAAAAACAGCTTCAACACTGCCACATCAGCAGGCTTCACAAAGTTCACTTTTTCCTTTTTATAAAAGGTGCTTTAGCTTCCTGGAGCAGAACAGACACAGAAATAAAGATATTTTCTTGTCCTTATTTTTACTCTACAGATTGGAGTTTATTTTGCCGACTCGGGGATGGGTGGAGCCCGTTCCAGTCTCATGGTCCATGGGTCAGCGGATGCAGCATAAAATGGAGAGTGGGTAAGCATTTCTTCTCCTGCTAGGGTGAAGGCAAACACTCCCCTCTGCCTCAATCCTCCAGCCTTCTCCTCCTCTGCGGCCTGCCTTCCTTCTGCTTGCCGTTCCTCCCTGCTCTCCCTGACTGAGCCGTCCATGCTCTTAAAACCTAGACCTCTGCCGCCGAAGGCGAGGAGCTCCCCCAGTCCGTGGTTCTTTACCCCCTGGTAGGAAGGACTTTCCTCCACTTGGCCAGCTGTGACTGTGGGAGGGCACAGGAAGCTGCCGGTAGGCGCAGACCTCCAGGCTGTCGGTTTCCGCCCTCGCCGGGGACGCGAGATACGACAGCTCTGCCTCTTGATGTGTCGGTGGAGGTGGTCGGAGCGTGTAAAGCTCTTGTAGCAGTGCTCGCACTGGTAGGGACGGACGCCAGTATGGATGCGCAGGTGGTTCTTCAGGTCGTAGTTGTGGACAAACTTGGAGTTACAGTGAAGGCAAATGTAGGGGCGCTCACCTGTGTGCTTCCGCATGTGGATCTTCAGTTTGTCCTGCCTACAAAAAAAACCCAAAACAAAACAAGATGCACACATATTGAGGATTATATTGAGGATTGAAATATACTGACAAAAATGAGAGGCTGGTGTCCATTGCAGTTTTTGATTCTTATTGTCTACTGTGACAATATTATACTCCCGCCCTAGAATACAGGCGGAAAATGTAAAAAGTATTGAACAGAAATAACACTGATACAAAGAACAATGAGTGGAGGGGTTTTCCACTTTGAGCTGTTTGATATTTAGATGAGAGGAAAGCAGATTAACCTCAAGTAGAAAAATATGGAGTGTTTTTCCGTTAACGCAGCTGTTACAACAGAACATCATGACACCATCATCATGTGGTTTGTTGCTCACGTACCTTGTGAATCGCACTTCGCAGATTGTGCACATGTAAGGTTTCTCCCCCGTATGCGTCCTCATGTGTCGCGGCAGTTTCCCTGCTCCCTGGATGACTTTGTTGCAGATGGGACACTGTTGTGAGGCTTTGGGCTTCATCTTCCTCTCCTCCTCCAACTGCCATGGCGGGAACAGCGCCCCCAGGTGGGACGCAGAGCTCAGGAAGCTCAGGTAAGACCTGATGTCTGCCTCTTCCTTGATGTGACTCTCTGACGACGCCGATCTGGTATTGATGGCGCCTCCCAAACCGGAGCTGACAAACTCTTTCAGGAAGTCACCTTGGAGCAGACTGGGCGGGACCTCCTCCTTTATCTCCTCCTTGATGATTTCTCTTTTCACAGCTAGATCGAGGGGCCTCAAGGGCTCGAGAGGTGTGGAGGCGGGGAAGGTGTGAGTGAGCCGTGTTTGTGGCGTTGTTGCAGCATGGGAATGTGTAGGGTTCAGGAGCTGATGGGGGAAACCTGGGAACTCTGCAGCCCACATAGAGGGGTAGAAGCCAGGCATGAGAGGAGAGAAGTTGGCCCTCCGGTCAAGTGCCGACATCCGGGGATATAGCCCTTCCTGGAGAAGGGACTCAATGGAGAAATCCTTGAGAGCCCGACTCTCCATACTCTCCTTTAACACAAATAGCATCAACAGTGAGTTTTCTGTAGAATGATAAACTTGAAGACATAAATAGCAAACAGGAGTGTAACAAGATCTCGTGATATTAAAATCTCACAATATGTCTCAATGAATTGAGGTCTGGATTAGACCTCACTTCTTCTAATCGTCTATTGAAGTTTATTCAACTGCATAAACATTTATGCAGTTGCTGTTAATGTGTATCTATGCTTAATAATATAACTGTATCCTATTATTAAGGGCCCCAAATATGAAAATGTATGTGGTTCTATCTCTATTTAACACTTTATAGGAAGTAAGGAAGGAAGTAGTTCTTGTGTTGATGGTTTTCACTATTAAAGACTTTTCTTTGTACTAGCTAGAAACACTCCATTACAAAAGCGCTGAAGACGCCTTCTCTCTTTTACTGCCAGCAGTATTTTAGGAATTTTTAAGAAAAAAAGAAGTGACATAGTGACATGATAAAAAAAGTTTGTAATTATGGTGTTGATACTGCAACTAACAAACTGTTAGCTGCTAACAACGCTAAGGGTTGCATGTGCTTCAAAGCTTCCTATCAGGGCTAAACTAAAGGGCCTGTTTTACTATTTTTAATGAGTCTGGAGTGGATTAAATCATCTGTTGTTCAAAATCTAATCTATTTAGACTGATCAAACCAGAAATGGATCCTGGATCCTATACTGAACAATTATTTTTTGGAAAATCTTATAATCCCTTTTATATTTACTCAAGCATAAAACCTCAAACAATTGACTTGTTAAGCCTGGACTGAATTATTCTGCACTGAAAAGAGTTTATTTAAAACATAGTTTGTTTTTCCCAAATCTGTGGCTGAAATCTCTTAATCGCGTGTATTGTCTCATATCTATTGTGTTTTGAGCAGGATATATAGTTAGACCCATAGTAGCAAATAGACGGTGTCATACCTGTTTGCCTCTAAAGGTGTCTGGAGACTGCGACTGGGACAGTTGGTCTAACTGTCCTTGGTACGTGGAAGTGCTCGGAGGAGAAGAGTCCTCCGTCCCCAGAGGTGTCTGCTCGCCCCTGCTCTCCAATGACTGCAGCGACCTCTCGCTGACATTGTCCTCCTCCTCTTGCTCATCCTTCCTGAAGCCCATGTCTTCCTCCTCATCCTCCTCTTCTTCCTCGTCCACCTCATCTTCCTCCTCCTCCTCTTCATCCTCCTCTCCTTCCTCCTCCTTTCCTTCTCTGCCACCTCCTCCACCTCCATCCCCGCTGTCCATGATCTCCAGACAAACGTTGATGATGCAGGGGATCTCGAGCATCTGTGCTGCAGTCAGGATCTCCTTGACGTTGGAGGCAGTCACTGTCAGGGTAGAGGTGTAGGCAAACTCCAGGATGGCCGTGAGGGACTCCGGAGCCACAAAGTTGATCTCATACACAGCTGCGGCAGCGGCACGATGGGGGTCTCCGCCTTCTGTGGTCGCCACCGTAAAGAGCTTCTTAAAATATTGGCTACAGGCAGCCAGAACAGAGCGGTGGGTGCGGTACTCCTGGTCACGGACGATGAGGATGACGTCGCAGAGCAGCCCGTCGCGTCTCTGCTCGTTGAGACTGCAGAGGACATCACTGCTGTGGTTGGGGAAAGGGATCCCAATCAGGTCCTCCTCTCTGTGATGAACCATCCTCCTCCCTCTGTGTCTGTTGAGAAAACATAATGAAATCAAACTATTTGGTGACAAACTGAGCCTGAATAACACACATTTCTGCATGCCTTTACCTTTGTTCATTTTTAAATAAATGATGTAAAATTCTAATTTATAATATTTCAAGTAACTTTAAGAATTCTCATCGTCACTTTGTTTAAATTACGTTACATCTGAAGTGATTTCAAAGAATAATTATTCATTGTTTTCTATGATACACCTTTACTTATTTAGAAATTAGATCTGCTATAGTTCAAAATTAATCAGTGGCAGTTACTTCTTGAATGGTGAGGCCCTTCGTCTTCCGTCGTACACACAACCACACACTCACTACTCTGAAAAAGCCCTTTATGCAGAAAAAAACGTATTTACCCTTATGTAAACTTATCACAACCATTAATACTGAGCTGATAATAACTGATGCTGAGGGATGACAGATCTATTCCAACAATTGTTTGATAAAATTTTGAGTTTCCTATGTACCATATAAAGATTATACAAGTCTCGTACTGTGACCTGGGAAATATGTTAAAACATTGGTTACCACAGAATAACCCCACACACACACACACACACACACATACACACACACAGAAGTAGTCATCGCATTTCCATTGAGTAGATATGCACATCATTTTTTATTTTTTATTTTTTTGCTTAGTTGCACCCTCTCATGCTGCTCCCTTCATGCATCCCTTCAACAGCCAATGAAGGCAGCATATTTTGGAGCAAAATAATTTGCTATAAAATATTAGATTTTCTTTGTTTATGTTTCATAATTTTTTCTCAGGCATAATTTTTTTTTACTTCAGTATAAACCACAGCTACAAAAAAAGCATCAGGTTGAAATAAGAAAATAGCAAAAGACCTTGATATGGCAATAGAATATCTTTAATGCCAACAATTTTTTAAAATGGTTCTAAACAGTTGGCATTGTAAGCAAACATGGCAAAATCTGTGACTGAATTCCTTAGAAACAAGCTTTTACCAGTTGGAATTTGAATCTGAACCTGTCTGTATGATTGAATTGTGCTGGACTGATTTAATTATATATTTTGGGATATGAACTGGTCCTGATATGTCTTCTACTGCCCTGAGATGACTTTTGTTTTAAATGCGGATATATGAATAAGATGAATTGAAATTATTTATTTTTAAAACCTCATGCTGAGCATAACAGAAACAAATTGTCATGTATTAAACAGCGATCAACTTGAAAATGCTTCATTTGATTTACTGTTGGCATTTAATGATCAGTCAATGATCAGTTTCCTGTTCCTTCCTTTTGAAGGAGCTGCTCTGCAAACTCAGCGACATGCTTCTAAGATTTTGCAGCAAGTACTTTAAACTTTTGGACTGAACAAGCAATGCTGATTAAAGCTAATATTGTTCATGCACTGAGCAACAGTCGAGCTTTATTCCCTCTCGCAGTGCTTGTTTGTGTGCCATCTGTGCAGTGCAGGCAACAAGTGGTAAATACAGAACGCCTCACTTTGAGCAAACATCATGTTCTTGGGTAATATTTATTCTTGAAATGTGTTATTACAAATCCTTGTGTGGCAACTGTGAGTTAGGGAAACCCGTCCTCTTGATGAGGCATAAAGCACACTTTTTTAAAAATATTTTTCTGAAAATTTGTTTTGGCTCTGAGAGGTGCGATAAGTGTGTGCGAGGTTTCTGCGATAATGTCCATCCTTCTCGTCTTGTCTCTGGCAGATTTGAGCATGGAGCAAACTGATACCTTCATGTGAACGATGCAGTTTGTGACTGGGATGTGGTGAGAAGAGGGGGAGAGAGCGTCAAAAGAGGTCAGATTGTTCTCTAGATACTGTATCCTGTCAAAAATGCTTACTTGCAATCAGTTCTTCACTGCTTTGACGGGGCCTAATAGAGATTTCTCTGTGTTCTGTAAAGCCTCCCCTGCCTCAGTTTTGTTTTCCCGACGTTCCTAAGTTCCTACCTGTTGATTCACTGCTCTGTTGTTTGCGCTCAGAGTGATAAAACTTCATCTGGCAGGGCACTTGCTCATTCACATCTATGAATAGAGCTTAAGCTTAGCCATCCACACTTTGGTGGTCACCGGAGGCATGTGTAGATAAACACTTTGAAGCGGCCCTGAACACCACAGCTGCATTGTTCACTGGCTCTAAACGGGCCAATGCTGAAGCCACATAAGTACACACATATACAAGAAAAGTGCCTCACTTTCTTCTCTGTACTGCTTAGAATCACAATGCAGAAAAATTTAAGAAAAAAGGGAACAAAAAAGCTGACAATCCCTATGCTCACATGCAGGTACGCAACTTGGATACCAGTCTTACATGTAGTTTATTCTTGTCGATCTAGTTGCTTGGTAACTGAAGCCGAGTTCATGCCATTGATACAGTGTGGACATAATTAAAATGTCTGTGGAGGGGGCGGTGGTGCAGCGTATAGGGCTGCAGACCAGATTTCCTGCCTAACAATGCAAGAAGGAACAAAAGTGATGGAAAACCTCATATTGACCAGTCAAATGGACAGGATGCAAGCAAACACAATTAAAACAATGCACAAGATTTTGTTATGTTGATTTTATGAAAATTCTACGCTAATTCTCATCATCCATGGCAATCTTTTTTGACAACTTAAGGTCAGGTGGTCCTTGTCGCCAGTTTCATTTTTTTTGGCTAAAAAATATTGAAGGGCAGGGTTTAATCAACCCTAACCACTTATCAACTGGGTTTATCTATCACTGCACATCCTTTTGTTGATAGATTTCACTTTTTTACCACACTTTTGTTGCTCATCCAGAAGGCCATGTATTTTCTTTCCAACAAGATCTTGATTGGGTGGTTAAGCTTATAAAAATGTGAAGATTTCACAACCTCTGTGCATCATCCACAGGGGAAACAACCTGGCTAAAAGGTGGGAGAATCTCCAGTTAGAGATCAGATGGCCCTAAAAGTTCTCTAACAGGTTGTACAAACACAAGCCGAGGGGCCCCTCCCTGGAGCAGCATGCCAAGGCAAACAATAGTGCAACGCTTAGAACAACACGGGAGAGGATAAGAGGGAGAGAGAAAAAGAGAGTCTGGGACTGGGGAGGGCTTGGGTGAACCAGCCATCATCCATTTCTTTCTCTCAAACCATCCCACCCACTCCTAGAACCATGGGGCCACGTGCTGCTGTTGCCGTTTGCTCTCCTGATGCCCTGGCGAGCGCCACTCCCCTTCGTTCCCACTGTTTGCCTGCCACTAGCTGCGGCGTTTTGGCTCTCGGTGGCCGGCCCCCTAATTACAGTGTGGAGAGGATCTGAGGAGGATGTGCCACATAGACAGGGAGGGGAGGAGGGCACAGTGTTCCCACCGCAAGGTCCTGGAGCAATGTTTCATCAGGCCAAACAGTCTTAACCCTTTACACGCACACACACACACACCCCACCCACCCGTCCAAGCAGTTAGGGTGGGGACGCCTTGAGAAAGAGCACTGGTAATTACTATGACTCATGAGTCCATTATTTCTTAAAGCAAAGTTAAGATTGTCAACAAAAACTATTCAACTATTAAACTTTTGCTGGATTGGGATTCTACCTGCATTATAACCATGAATAAAAATACCATGATTTCACTGTGTATGTGCAAAACATTTTGATAAAATAATCTAAAACAGAACTCATCTGTTATTTAAAACAGACAGGTTGTAAAAATGCCTTTTGTTGCTAAAGTAAGTTAGGATTTTGTATATTATAGCTTAAAAATTTGAAATGACATTTATTTATTATTTTGATTTTGATACATAGCTAAACATCTCCTAAATTTAGTTGCAGTTTTCAAGTGCTTGTTGCTCTTTAAAGAGTAACACACTAAGCAATAAGAAGTAATAATTAGCTTATATTAGCTGGTTACAAGTGATGATATCTGCTTGAGTAGCTAGCCTGAAGTCTGCTGCTTAACAGACTTGCCACTCATAGCTTATTTGTAGTTTTAAAACTTAAAGGTTTTTATTTTAACAGTTATGGGTGGCAGTCCTACTCCAGCACTGTGACTGTTAATCTTTTTCTTGAAATTTCCAGTCAAATTTGTCAGATATTTGAGGGGGAGAAAGGTGTAGTAGACATTTTTCAGCCAGGAAACCACCAGTGCACTGCAAAAGGTGGGGGAGCGCCAATGCGTCATTCCTTTATGCATTATTTGGCTTTGGAAAAGTTCAGATAATTCCTGCACGTTCTTGGGCATCGCTCTAAATGGACTTTACACCATAGCAGTGATGTACGGGAAATTTCGGTCATGAAACCAGATTTTGTTAAAACCTTGTTGTAGGCTTGTCTTGATACACATGCCCAGTTTGCAGTAATTTCTGTTGCACAGCTCAACAGCAACAGATTTATCAAAGTAACTGCTTGTGTTTTTATGTGATTTTTCTCTGTCACCATCTGGGACAAAAAGTAAAGTTTTCTCTTCTCTTCTCTTCTCTTCTCTTCTCTTCTCTTCTCTTCTCTTCTCTTCTCTTCTCTTCTCTTCTCTTCTCTTCTCTTCTCTTCTCTTCTATTCTCTTCTATTCTAATAAAGGCTTTTCTGTGTGTCTCTCTGTAGCAGCCACGTCTCCTCTCATGCCTCACTTAGTCACCAACACTTTCAACTCAGCACTCCCACCTAAAATTATGTGTCACCTCTATTCACTGTTGTCTTTCTCCTAGAACTTCATCTGCTTTCCGGGCGCTGACCACCAACTCCTTCTTCTGACCTTCCTCCTCCTCCTCCTTCTCCTTTTTCTGTCCATGCTGCAGCTGTATCATCATTATGCCCGGAGTGGAGTTGCTAACTTGTTCCCAACCCTGACTGCTCCGGCCACAAATCAGCAGCTAATGTCCATCTCGAACCCTCCTTGTCACAGGCAGACACTCATTTGGCCTGTTAGCTACAGCAGCCAAAGCCTAGTTTAGCCCTGTCAGGCCAGCGCATACACTTGACCCACATGCTAAATCATCATCAGCTAAAATCCACCCGTCACCAACTGGCCATAGCAAACGCCTGCTAAACAGCTGTCACAGACGGACAATTGCCCGACCAACAATTTGACAGAGACAATTCACCCCCTCATTAAAGAGAGGACACTCCTTTAAGCTGCTGTGTAAGCCCAGTCCATTATCACCAGTAAACAGTGCACCTGTTGCTGCAGGACACAATCCACAATATGTGCTTTTTTTCTATTTTTTTTTTTTTAATGGGACAGTTTTTGGACGTTTCTCCAATACATTGGGACAATTTTTATATTTCATCTTAAGTGCTGTCAATTACAGTGGGCCAGGCAGGTTAGTAATGGGATCTGCACTGTAATGAAGACATGTCAGTGATACATTAAAGTATTTAGGTGGTGTAAAAGTATTCTGGTGGATCAATCTGAACATAAATCTAAGATACAGAAAGTAATTTGAAATGCATTTTTTTTAATTATCTACATAATCTATATGCTGGCAATTGCCTCTCAAGCTCAAATAGTTTTAAGGTCTTGCACCTTGTGCCAGTTTTTCTTTCTTTCTTTCTTTCTTTCTTTCTTTCTTTCTTTCTTTCTTTCTTTCTTTCTTTCTTTCTTTCTTTCTTTCTTTCTATCTATATATATATATATATATATATATATATATATATATATATTGCATTGCCACCTTAAATCTCTATGTTTTTGCTTTTATTTGGTTTAAATGAATTCGTGGAAAAAAATTCTCATTTCTAATTTCAATAAAAAATGTTAGATTAAAAATGACCTTTTCAGTTATATATGTGCCACATATATAAATATATATATATATATATATATATGTATATACATATACATACATACAGCATAAATGCGTGAGCTGCACTACACAGTTGGGGGCGTGTAGCTGGAAAATTGATTAGAAAGTGAGATATCTGTGTCACAGTACGTGGTTAAGCAAACACAGCATTGTTCTGACACCAATATGTTACTGTGATGTTTTTTTGTTTCATTTTATTAGCCTGTTGATTAGGTGTCTACATACATTTTCAGTATGTTTATTGTATGTTGTTAAATGCAGTTTTCTCTGGTTAACTGTGATAATATATTCTTATTTGAATTCAACACTAGCAGGAAAAACTTAAATCATGAAGCTTTTTCTGTCATTGATGCATTTTGTGACATGACGTAAGAAGGCAATGAGATGTGGCGTGTAAACAGTAATTTGCAGCTTAGCTTTAAATCCATAACATGTTTTTATTTTGTCCACACTCCCAAACATCTCCTTTAACTTTGCGAATCACCTGAGTATTTATTTTGGATTTCACAGAGAGAACATCGCCTGAATATGGAAACTGAAATGTGTAATTACACCAAACAACCCAAACACGCACTTAAAACTTCACTGAGAACTGCTATGTTTGGCACTTCGCAGATGTGTTATGATGCTAAAACTGCTCTGGTTATTTTCAGCAATTACAGCTCATGTAGTTATGCTGTAGAGTGAATAATCAGTGAATCATTGAGTCATTTTATTGACCTGTTTTATGCCCTTTTAGAGTAAAGCGGAGCTTCAGTAATTATAAACAGAGTAAGACACATGTCCACACTGTAACACAATGCACAAGTATAAGCTTGTCCACAAATATTCATATGTTGTAACGCAAATTATTATAGACTTTTCCACAACTGCACACAAACACGCACACACACACACACACACACACACACACACACACACACACACACACACACATACACACACACTTATGTGCATGCGGCACAACTCTTGCTTACACATAAATTTACACATGTCTTGATACGCTTTCTGACATTCCATAGCTATCAGTAAGCATCACCCACCTTTCCTCGTCTTTTACGATTCTCCTCACGTGTCTTTGTATTTCCAGACTACTAAGAGGCTCCGCTGCTCCTCACTTGACCTCTCAGCATCCCTCTCCTTAACTGAATCGCAGCTGCCGCGCTTTCTTTTTTCGCCTGGTTGTCAAGCGGGTCAGTCCATTCAAAAGCTCCTCACTCTGGGCACAGATGCCCATTCAGAAAAAAAAAGATAATAAAACAAGAAAAACAAGCACCTTAGAAAGAATATCCAGTGGAGGGAAGCGGAGCAGTGCATCAACAGAGTGTAAGCGTCGGGGTCTGAAACGTGTGGAGTTTAGAGTAAGGCTCAACGGCTCTGACTGCGTGCGCGCGGCTCATGTAGGACGAGAGCGAGGGAGTGAGAGGAAGGGAGGGAGGGCAGCAGCACTGCGCTGTGGAGATGTCGCACCACTAGTTTTTATAGCAGGGTGGGTAGCTGGAAGATAATAATACCCCATCCTCCTCCACAACACAAGTTTAAGCGCAGTGTGTAATAAGCCCGTGGTGCAGACACCCTCTGATTTAGGTCAGACAAAATGAATTTTTAGTTGTGTCAGAGTGGATTCTGCTGTAAAGGGACTGGGGCAAAGAAACTTGAAGGGGTTGTTTGGGGAGACCAAGGGAGGGTAAAAAAAGCAGCGGAGAGCGAGAAAGAAAAGTTGGACAGCATCTCTGTGCACCTCTGTTGGCTAGTGTGGAAAAACAACTGCAACTTGAAGCTGCCTGCTTTCATTTTAACACTTATTTTATTTACTCGTTAGCTGCTGCACACTTTCCTCCTAAAATCAAAGTTTTTGCTTTTTATAATAAATCCAGTATTTAACAAGTTATCAACCTCTCTGAGCATGTGTGAGTTCAAAAACAGGTGGCGAGGTGGTCACCAGGCTCCATAAATACTCAGAACAGACTAATTACTGAAAAACATCATAATAAATCAGCCCACTCTGGCTTGCTGCAACCCACACACACACACACACACACACACACACACACACACACACACACACACACACACACACACACACACACACACACACACACACACACACACACACACAGAGAGAGAGATAAAGCTATAAAACTGGCTGGTTCAGGGAGTTGGGTTAATTTGAAACGAAATTTCACTTAAAAGCTGAGTCTGAATTCAACCACAAACACAAAAAATACCACAAGGCAGCAGTGCAGACGTGCGTTCCTCTTTGTTTAACCGTTGAATAAAACCCAAGGTTTCAAAACCCGGCTCGCAGAAACCTGAACGTTGGATTCCTGTTTTGAGTCAGAAAGCATAGAAACAGGGCAGCAGTTGCTGATCATACCATCACCTCAGTTTGTGGAGGAGAGGAGGAAGTTACAGCAAAACGGTGAAGAACAAAGTGATTGAGCTTAGCAGGAATTATTAAAATATATTAAACCCCAAGTATATACAGTGCTTTGAGAAAGTATTAGCAATCCCTGAACTTTTTCACATTTTGTCATGTTACAACTACAAACTTGAGTTTATTTCATTTGGATTTTATGTGATAGACCACTGTGGAGAGAAAAAATATATATGTTTTTTACATGTTTTAAAAAAAATAAATCTAAAAGTATTATATTCAGCACCCCAGAGTCGATAGTTTGTAGAACCACATTTTGGTGGATTTGCATCTGTAGATTTTCCGGGGTCTGTCTCTACCAGCTTTACACATTTCAAGACTGAAACCTTTGCCCATTCGTCTTTTAGAAAACAGCTCAAGCTCCTTCAGATTGTGTAAACAGCGGGTGTCAACATCAGTTCTATAGTGTTGCCATAGATTCTTAATCGGAAGGTTTGGACTTTGACTGGGTCATTCTAACAAATAAATATGCTAAGATCTAAACCATTCCACTGTAGCTCTTACTGTGTGTTTAGGGTTGTTGTTCTGCTGGGAGGTATACCTCCACCCATTCTCAAGTTTTTTGTGGCCTCTCCTAGTTTTCTTTCAGGATTGTCCTACATTCAGCTCCATTCACCTTCTCATCAATCAACTCTGACCAGCTTCCCTGTCTCTGCTGAATAGAAGCATGCCCACAGCATTATGCTATTACCTCCATGTTCCTCCATGGGGTTGATGTGTTCAGGGTGATGTTCACTGTTAATATTCTGCCAAAAATAAGTAGTCCAAAACTTTACATTTTGGTCTCAACTATCTCCTAATATTGCTTTGGTGCAAACTGCAAACAGGACTGCAGGATGTGGTAAGGATTGCTTCTTGTTACCTTTTAACAAAGGCCCGATTTGTCAACTGCTCATGTAATAGTTTTTCATTTTATCTATGGATCTCTGCAGCTTATCCATAGTTACTTCTTGGTTGCTTCTTGATTAATGCTCTCCTTGCCTGTCCTTTGCCTAGCAAAATTCACACTTTTGCAAGGCTTTGTTTGACTATAAATTTAGTAAAACAATGTGTTTATGCTGTTCTCCGAGCTTTTATTGTGTCGCAATTTGTGTTTCTGATGGTGAGAAATAAAATAAGGCAAATCTTATGACAAAGCACATTCACCCAATTCACATTCACACAGTCTGAAACAGTCATTGGGCTTTCCTGTAAGACATCATTAAACCACACCCTATAAAGTACTTTTTTTTTTTTTTTTTTTGTATATTTTAGAGATACATGTAGCCTATCAAGCTAAGTTAACAATCAGCCTAAGCTAAAAAAAACCTAAATTTGCAAAGTAATGGCTCAGGATTTCTGCTCAGAAATGTAGAATGCTCTCTAAGCCATTGTTTTCTTTGCGGCTGCTGCATTTACAAATCTTCTAAAATACTTTGAACCATCCATACAATATAACCAACAATCATTCTGTAAAAGCTGTCAGTTTGTGACATAAACCTTCACTAGCAAGCCGACATCAGAGTGAGTGTACATCAGGCTGCCATGCCCACTTCCCCCTCCTGAGGAAAACATGGACCAAAGCAAACCGCAGCCGGGGCCGATGGTGGTTTACAGTGTTTTGTACAGGGTGAGAGTTGAGGGCAGCTCACATTGGCATCCAGTATATATAAACAGGGTTAGCCACAAACTGCTCGCAGGCCAGCCAGACAGCCAGAAAAATAAGAGTTTGCCATCCTGTTAGGGCAGCTATCAGCTCTAAACATGGCACAGCTACTATAGCAGATCACTAACTGCTACCTGTGAAGATGGCTTGGATTTTTTAAGGAAAGCCGTCATTACACAAACCCAGCGTACACAACTGGTGACACACACCGTGAAAAATACCTAGAACAGCTCAAAAGATTCATAATGATGATTATTTTAAGAAATGAATGAAATCTGTAATATTCAATGAAAAGATTGATTTTCTCCTTGTGTTTTCGTCTTATGTCACCTTAGTTCTCATAAATACGATATGAGTCTTCATGTGCTCAGAGTCACAAGACATGAGGATTCAAAGGGCTGAGTAAGAGTCATCTGTTTTGTCTGTGTCTGACTGACTGAGTGGCCTCTCAGCGTACCTGTTTACTGCCACTTGCTGCTCCCAGCAGGACACACGTACAACGACACCAGATTGTCGCTTTGGCGCAGGGATGGGTGTGAAGGAAGCAGATTAACATAAAGCCATGGAGACTCTGGTGCCTTTGCTCCTTGCCCTACTGTACTGTACCATAAAAACAACAGAAAAAAACATTTAGAACAGAAAGCAACTTAAATTTGACTGAAATTGGGTCTCTCTCTCTTTTTTTTTTTTTTTACCACTCGGAATACAACAGTTTTATACAGGCCTGTTGGTTTGCCATGACCCACAATACTGTTTACTGTCTAGAGCTCTACATAAAATACATAGCTGCCAAACTCAGATGCTTGCATATTAACTTGGTGCGTTTTTTGAGTCGTTGATTTTTCAAAACTCAAAAGTCTGATCTTTTTCTGATCAGTGAATGCATCATACCTCGTACATTAACAGGTCGCTCTTACCACAACACTCTTGATTGTGGAAGTTGTTACTTAGGGAAGAAGACTAGAAGTTGGCTAATGTCAGTATGCCTGTGGTGTTTAAAATAAAATAAAGAAAGCACAAAAGGTGTAAGAAACTACTAGAATGAAACTGTGTTTTCTGCTAAGGCATGACGTGGGTTTTCTCAGGCAGCTGCAAGACAGACCTACTTTTTGCCTGATGGTCATTTCATTCCGTCGGCATTTTGCATTTTTGGCTGCTTTATATCTGACTTTTTCTGCTACAAAAAGGATCCCTTTGTCACAGGACATGACGTTGTATCCGGCTTTTTTGCTATTTCATTGAATTGCTAAAGAAGAAACTCCAGGAAGACTGACCATAATGCATCAACGTTCCAGTGTTTTCTCCTTTTGAGCTTTCAACCTATGCTAGATTTGAAAATAGTGGCAGCCTATTCGGAAATCTCAGGGTTAAAGTAAGGGTCTATATTCTCTAGAGAATGGACACAGAGAATGCTATAATAGTAATTCTTAATTTTATAACTGTGCTAATTGCTAAACTAAGATGGCAAAATGTCAACTCTAAATCATTTTATCTTTGTTTTATAACAGTAAAACCGTTTTAAAGTGACTCTTTCATAGACATGGTGCCATGTATCGTTTGCTTCCAATATACAGTACAGACCAAAAGTTTGGACACACCTTCTCATTCAAAGAGTTTTCTTTATTTTCATGACTATGAATATTGTAGCTTCACACTGAAGGCATCAAAATAGGTCAGTCAGTCCAAACAATTGGGAAAACTTTGAAAGTGTCCCCAAGTGCAGTCACAAAAACCATCAAGCGCTACAAAGAAACTGGCTCACATGAGGACCGCCCCAGGAAAGGAAGACCAAGAGTCACCTCTGCTGCGGAC
>JAHUTJ010017246.1:0-25882 GCA_036250325.1 Characodon lateralis | reverse complement strand
GTATCATGTAGTGACCTGGCCACTATCCTGCAAGAAGAATGGCTTAAAATCCCTCTGACCACTGTGCAGGACTTGTATATGTCATTCCCAAGACGAATTTATGCTGTATTGGCCGCAAAAGGAGGCCCTACACCATACTAATAAATTATTGTGGTCTAAAACCAGGTGTTTCAGTTTCATTGTCCCACCCCTGTATCTCTAAAGCAAGACCGCATCTTGGCAAATCAGATCACAATCTTGTTTTTCTGTGCTCAAAATATAAGCCCCTTGTTCAGAGGCAACATGTAATAAAGAGAACTGTGAGAAGATGGTCACAGAAAGCTAAAGAAGCCCTGCGAGGTTGCTTGAAATTACAGACTTGGAAGATCTTTGTCAGCCAAATGGAGAGGACATCAATGCCATGTCGGCGTGTGTAACCGACTAGATAAACGTCTGTGTGGATAATAGCATCCCCACCAGTACAGTGAGATACTTCCTCAATAACAAACCCTGGATCACCAGTGACCTGAAGGACCTGCTTAACAAGAAGCAGATGTGTGGTCAGGGATGAAGAAGATCAAAAGCTTCAACCAAATCAGGCGATGCTGACGCTCCCTTTGCCTCCCCTTTCCACCTATGTGTCTCAAGAAATCAGGTGAACAGACAACTGGAAAGATCGAACCCGAATAAGGATGTAAGTCCAGATCGTGTCAGCTCTACAGTCCTGAAGGCCTGTGCAGAGCTGCTCTGTGGGATTCTGCAGCACCTCTTTAACCTTAGCCTGGCCCAGAAGATGGTTCCAGTGTTGTGGAAGACCTCCTGTCTTGCTTCGGTACCAAAGAAAACTCACCCATCAGTCCTCAATGACTGTAGACCTGTTGCCATGACGTCCCACATCATGAAGGTCCTAGAGAGGCTCCTGTTGGATTACCTGTATAGGTGAACAATAAACTATCAGGACCCCATTCAGTTTGCTTATCGCTGTGGAGTTGGAGTTGAAGATGCCATCATACACCTGCTTCAACAAACCCAATGTCATCTGGACAAAGCCTGCAGCACTGCAAAGATCATGTTCTTTGATTTCTCCATTGCATTTAACACAATACAATTGGGTTTGCTTTGTCAGAAACTCCAGAAGACTCAGGTGGAGTCCTGAGCAATCTCCTAGATCAAAAACTACCTGACAAACAGACCACAGCTTGTGAGACTGAAGGTTGTGAATTTCACCAGGTAGTCAGCAGCACATAAGCACCACAGAAGAATGTACTCTCACCATTCATTTTCTCTCTGTACATCTCAGACTTCCAGTACAAGACACACTCATGTCATCTGCAGAAATACTCTGATGATTCTGCAGTTGTGGGATGGATCAGAGATGGACAAGAAGTTGAGTACAGGGATCTTGTGGAGCACTTTGGGGGATGGTGTATAAACAATCATATAATATGAGCTACAACAACATTTAATTTCCCTTTGTGATCAATATAGTATTTTTTAACTGAATTGTATTGAATTGAATTTAAATAAATATACACTCAATGGCCACTTTATTAGATACACCTTGCTAGTACGGGGTTGGACCCCCTATTGCCTTCAGAACTGCCTTAATCCTTCATGGCATAGATTCAACAAGGTACTGGAAACATTCCTCAGAGAGTTTGGTCCATATTGACATGATAGCATCACACAGATGCTGCAGATTTGTCGGCTGGACATCCATGATACGAATCTCCCATTCCACCACATCCCAAAGGTGCTCTATTGGATTGAGATCTGGTGACTGTGGAGGCCATTTGAGTGTAGTGAACTCATTGTCGTGTTCAAGAAACCAGTCTGAGATGTTTCATGCTTTATGACATGGGACGTTATCCTACTGGAAGTAACCATCAGAAGATGGGTACACTGTGGCCATAAAGGGATGGACATGGTCAGCAACAATACTCAGGTAGGCTGTGGCGTTGGCACGATGCTCAGTTGGTACTAAGGGGCCCAAAGTGTGCCAAGAAAATATCCCCCACACCATTACACCACCACCACCAGCCTGAACCACTGATACAAGGCAGGATGGATCCATGCTTTCATGTTGTTGACAACAAATTCTGACCCTACCATCTGAATGTCGCAGCAGAAATCGAGAATCATCATACCAGGCAATGTTTTTCCAATCTTCTATTGTCCAATTTTGGTGAGCCTGTGCAAATTGTAGCCTCAGTTTCCTGTTCTTAGCTGACAGGAGTGGCACCCGGTGTGGTCTTCTGCTGCTGTAGCCCATCTGCCTGAATGTTCGACGTGTTGTGTGTTCAGATATGCTTGAAGGCATGCCTTGGTTGTAACGAGTGGTTATTTGAGTAACTGTTGCTTTTCTATCAGCTCGAACCAGTCTGGCCATTCTCCTCTGACCTCTGGCATCAACAAGGCATTGCGCCCACAGAACTGCCGCTCGCTGGATATTTTCTCTTTTTTGGACCATTCTCTGTAAACCCTAGGGATGGTAATGCGTGAAAATCCCAGTAGATCAGTTTCTGAAATACTCAGACCAGCCCGTCTGGCACCAACAACCATGCCACGTTCAAAGTCACTTAAATCACCTTTCTACCCCCACTTCGATGCTCGGTTTGAACTGCAGCAGATCGTCTTGACCATGTCTACATGCCTAAATGCATTGAGTTGCTGCCATGTGATTGGCTGATTAGAAACTTGCATTAACGAGCAGTTGGACAGGTGTACCTAATAAAGTGGCCCCTGAGTGTATGTTTTAATTCTGTTGGCCCCTATATCTGTTTAATGATTCTAGATGAAGATTGGACAGAACTCTAATGTCAAAGATGTACATTTTCCTCCATATATTGAAACAATTTTAATTATTATTGTCTCGTGAGTGTTTCAAATGTAACAGATTCAGATGTTGTTATATTGCAGATTCTGCAATATAACATGTCTAAGTCATAATTAGTGTTGAATGGCTCATATGATGTCACTGTTTGCTGGGAGGTTTTTCCACATTTAAGCAAACTGGACAAACTATTTGTCATCTTGTGGTTTCTCTACTTGGTAACATAGTACAATTTTAGGACCATGAAGTAGAAAAAAACAAGATTTAATTTTTCACAGCCACAGAATCTTGATTGCACACCTTTACAACAAAAAAATTTTTTTTCAGTAATTGTGTGATCACAATTCAGTGGGAGTTTATCAATTTAAATAACATTCTTTACCTTGTTATCCATGCAATCACATGTCCCACCAAACAAGACTTACATGTAGAGTTTCCACTAGGATTATAAACACCAGCTGGCAATATTAAAAGACACAGTAGTTTTACACTTATCACACTTAAAACAAATGTCTGGTAAGAGAGGTGTTCAGAAGACTACACATAAGCTTTATGTAGGATTCAGATAAATAAAATAGAATAGAATTAAAAACAATTATAAAAATTCAATAGTATTTATTTTCATTTATTTTAATCGGTTAAAATTACTGATGGGCCTTGCAGATTCTTCTATCGACATATATAAAAAAATAAAAAAAAGACGCTCAAAAACGGAAAATATTTGTTTAGCGCGACCTCTGCTGTACAGTAAACGAAAAGTTTACAACAGAAGATCTAAAGGTTATCTTCTCCTTTACACGTTCCGGTTCCCAAACCTGATTCCTTTACACTCGAGGATGCTGAGCATATGCAAATGAAAACATTGTACATTGTTCTTGCACGAAGTCGCCGTCTTCTTTTCCGTATTGATTGTAGTTCTTGGATTCCGTCTTTTTGCATTAGAAGGAACATTGAGCGCAGCTCAGCAAGCTCTGCTGTCTCGCTACAACGTTGTGTAACGCCCACTGTTTATGACTCATGCTTCATTCCCAAAACTGGTGGAAACATGCATCAGTGCTCAACAAAACACCAAGTTTGAAGGCATGCAAACCAAACTAATTCAAGAACAAGAGTTCCTTCTGTGAAAAAAAGCTACTTGGGGAGAGCCTTTATTTCAGGGTGGATCCAGGGCTTACTATTGCAGAAAAATCATGCCTTCATGAGGGACAAGTGTTGTCCACACAGAAGGTAATATAGCAGTGATGCAGTCTGTGATGCTGCCAATGTCCTTCCGATGAGGAGCACAGAGCTCTTCCCACACAACATGTCGGAGGAGAGTAGAGGACAGGGAGACATGATTAAAATCCCTGGAGATCAGAAAAAGGGCATTAGGATGCTTTGCTTGAAGTCTGCTGGTAACAATGTGGAAGACATCGCAGGCTGCTGCACTATTGGCAGAGGGAGGAGCATACACCATTGTGATAATGTGTAAACTCCTGAGGTAGATAATGCAACCTCTTGCTCACAGTTACCAGCTTACTTTCCTTGCTGCAGAGCGTCTCTGAAAGTTAAATTCCCAGAGTTGCACAATCTATCTATGTTTATGTGTATGTTAGTGCAGTTAGCCATGTCTCAGTTAGGATAATTAAGCTGCTTTCTCTGTAGCCTCTCTGAAGCCGGGTAAAGGACACCAATTCATCCACTTTGTTTTGAAGAGATCTTACATTTCTCATGATGATGGACCGGATGACAGGTCTGTACCTTCTCCCTGTTAAAAAATGAAAGTAAAAACAAAGTTGTCCTCAAAACGGTCAGCTTCATAATGTGTACAGCAAGGTGTTAAAAACAGGACTATACAACATGTCTAAAAAATAAATTAAAAAAGGAAAACTCAAATAATTGAAAAACAATGATATGATATTGAGCCTCAATATAAATCAGACCCTCTTCCTACCTGGTGCTAACATGCATGTCATGTTAAGGTACCACTAAATACCGGTTTAATTGCAGTCAGGATCCATTGAGGATGATTTTCTTTTGACCACCTTCAGAGGTGCCGGGATATGTTATCTGTATTAGTTTGGCAGTGTGACCACATTCCATCCTCGGAAACACTGAAAGACAACCATCCAACCAACATAACGGGAGTATTACCTGGAAGTTCTCCTGGTTAAAAGGTAAAAATAAAGACAATTCTGTAAACTGTGTTGCCAAAATCAGTGCTACTTTCAGTTAATAAAAAACAACCCAACTACTTTCTGGAATGCTCTAAAGACATGATTTAAGACAGGAGTTAAAACTTTTACTTGTTGGAGTCTTTCTCAATAGAAAAAACTTGACTAGTGATGTCATGTTACAAGTGAGGAGAGACAGTGTTAGGATGCTATATTACTGAGCGTGTTTTCTCTCTACTATGAAGTTAATATTTATTTTTCTGTTAATATCCTTTTTGTTGCTTATGCTGACAGCCTGCTCTGTGATAAGGCTACATGTTTATTTGTTTACAAAGAGGATAGCTGTACAAGTCCTGCCAATGTCCTCACAACAGGCATTTAGAGAGTGTTTTCAGTGGTAAATAGAGTTCAGTGCATTTTCAGAAGTAGATCTGGAATTTCTAACTAAATCTAATGTCTTCAAATCCAAGGTTTTGCCTTGAATTCAAGTAGTAATATCTCCTGAGGATGACAATGCTAGGATTCATCAGGCACAAATTGTCAAAGGTTGGTTATAAAAATACAATGCATCATTTTAACACATGGATAAGCCACCAAAGAGCCCTTATCTTAACCTTACTGAGAAACGTTGAGATAAGCTTTTGGTAAGCTTTATACAGGGTTCTGTCTATATTATCAATCTCAACTAAATGAAGCATTTACACCAATTACTGTGTTAGTTGCATGTAAAAAATGCTTCAAAATTATTATGATTTCATATTGCACCTTTGGATAGATACGCTTAGAGCACAGAGCTTTGTGCTTAAGAAGTTAATACAAATATCTGCATTAGTGATCGGCAGTCTAAAATTCGACTCCCAATAGTTGAGTATAAGACTTTGGTAATTACATTAAATCATTTATTTATTCACAAAATAGCATATTGCCACTAACCAGAAAAAAACTACAAATATATAGAAAGTAATAATACATGTTCTCTATTTAATGATGAAAAGATCATGGTATGATAAGACATCCACAAATTAGACATAATGAGCTAGTCAAAAGTTCTACATTTAGTAGAGACTTTACTGTTATGCCTTAATAAAAACTCATTACCAGTAAAGTGTGTAAGATATTTCTGATTCCCTGAACACGTCGTCAAAGTCCTGAGCTCTCCACCCAAAATGAGGTTTTTGAGGTGGATGAATATGCTTTCATTTGTCATCCTGTCTTACGAAGGCAAGCAAACTATCTTCCATTTGCTAAGGTCTTTGCCAATAAAGACAGAAATTTGATATCTTAAGATAACAGAAATGATATTACCCAGAAACCATAACTGAGTCCTGTCATGGGGGAGACGGAGTGAGTGATTGCCCCTAGTTATGCAAGAGCTGATTTATCCCATTAGGCTTTGATGTAGGCGCAAGCCCAGAGCTTGTGCCACTGAGGCTCACTAGCAGTTATTGCCTGACATGAAAATTCTTCTTCAAGCGTAAAATGTCAGAAAGTAGGATTGATGCCTCTTCTCATTATTGCTTCTGCATTTAGGGATGAGAAAGGTAATATTATCTTGGAAAAAAACATAAATTGTCGAGGACATAGTGGGAGTTGAGTCCTAAACTGAAATAAAAGTATATGAAAATAAACTGAAAACAAATAACCATTTAAAAGAGCTTAATGTGTATGACAAACTATGAAATAAGGTACAAGTGGGGGACATAACTTCTTTTTATCTTATGAGACAGTGACAGCCCTTCAGAAATGTTTTTCACAGAGCCATAGTACATACAGTATTCTCAAAGAAACCAAACTTCTATTCATTAAAATATCAGTGGGTAGGAGAGCTGTACAAAAGGTGAGTGACCATATCAAACTGTAATACTTGGTATGATACATATTTTATTGCTCTTGTGGTGTTGCATTAGTTAGCTCAAAGGAAGTGGGTCAGAATATTGGGTTGGGTACATATCAACATCAAGGAGTGTTTAGAGCTTATAAGTGATTTTTTTGAGTTTCAAGGGATTTCTAATAAAGAATATTCCTTTTACGTTAGTTAGATTCTCTTCAAACCGCTTAAAATGGCATTAGGATGACAAAAAATAAAAATCTGTCCAAACATACGCAGTTTTTTCTGGTTCCCTGAAAGGCCATCTGACGATTATCAGAACTCTGGGGACTCTGCTTGACACATGATTTGAGAGTTCCCTGACTGTTTTGACAATGCACAATATTTCAATAGTAAGGCTGTGGTGGTGTATTGTTGTGGCTGCAGCTATAAGTGTAAGAAATGCTTCGGCGTGGTGGAAACAAATCCACTCCATGTGGCTGTCACACACTTATGTGTTTGGGTCTTTAGATAATTTAAATGGTCAGGTCCCTGGGGTATAAAAATCTGTATGAGTTTTTCTCCTCTCTGGAGTAGGATTCCCAGTCCGCTGGGGTGGAAAACACACATCTCAGAATTGCACATACACTTGTGATAGCTGAGTACTGAGTGATCAAAGAAGGCTATGAGATATTTTCAGCCTGTCAAAGTTAAACACCCACCATTGTTATTAGTGACTGGAGGAACTCACTTTTGGCAGCTCACTTTTTTTTTTTTTTTTTTTTTTTTTTTGGGTTAGAACTAAAAGCTTTGGATTAGTATTAAAAAAAATAAATTTTCACAGTAGCTGAATGATTTATCCTAATTGCAAGGTCACATTATAAGCTATTGGTGCAATTTTGGTTTTAAATATTTTTTTTTGACTGAAATGCTCTTTGGTAGATTACAAAAAAAGAAAGAGAATTAAAGACAACTTTATTATTACGCTGACCTTTATATGGTTTGGAGAAAAAGAACATGGATGAAATTCACAGTATTTCAGAGCATTAGAGATCCATGATAATGATCTTTGTGGAAAGCTAAACAAGCACTTTGGCAATGGCCCACTGGTTGTGTACACAACAGAATTAACCTCGAACAAATATTCCTCACAGCAAAAGCAAACCATTCAGAAATCCTTCCTGCTGTAGAACAGATCTCTTGTTAAATTTCCCCTACCTACCCTTTTGTGAACATGCATAAACAGCTCTATAACTCCCTCTAGCCCCCCCAACACTCACAAATGGATGTGTCACATGACATAACCCCCTCAGGTGGGTAGGATACCTCCAAGACAGTAAGCCCCTCTATAACAAATGTATCCATTTCATTTTCTAAACAGTTGGCATTAGGACACGTAAGGCAGCAGGAACAGTCAGCTCGTTAACACAGCTCAGCACGCTGCTTCTGCCCCGGCAGGACATATAGTACCAACACAGACCAGCACTATATCACGTCCAATATCATTATATACTGCTGATAAAGAGAGAAAATAACTTACCGTTACATTTAGTTTATTGTTAGCAGTGTTTTTTTTGTTTCTTTTTCTTTTATTTAGTTGTTGCCGAGCTTTTTTGCTACGCTTTGAAAAACAAAAGTGTATTTCTTTTAATGTAATGGTAACAAAATTCAATTATAATAATAAAATGATTAAAATGTTGCACATGTTGGAACCACAGCCATGGATTTCAACATGAAAACTCCAGTACAAACTTTTCTGGAACTTTCAAAATAAATTGCATTTAACCGACTTCCAGCACAACTTCAGAAAGGGAAAGGGGGGTAGCAGTGGACTTCCCATGATGCTACTGCCCTTATAAAACCCCCACCTTCGCAATGGTCCTTTCTCTTCCACTGCTCCTCTGCGGAACCGGGATAGGGGCGGCACAGCGCGCTAATGTCTCTTTGCTGGCAAAAAGACATAAACTCTTCAAACTGGATCCAAGGGTGTCATAAGATCACGTGATCATATGCACAAGTTAAGTACGAGTGAATCACTGTTTGTGTACCCGGTATTCATTCATAAAAAGGGGAAATTAAGGTATAAGCATTGCTTTACTTTCTCTCTGAGGGCTGCAGAAGCAAACTGTGTTCCGGAGAATTCCCTGCAGAGACGTGGTCTCTACAAGCCGAGTCTGAAGGAAGGACAACGGCCCCGCATCACCGTGGTTACAGTAATGTGCAGTTAGTTGGCGGACAGAACGAGTCGTCTTTCATCCACAGCTGGGGAGGGAAGCTAACCCATTGTTCACGGAGCTTTCTTCAAACGTTGTCATCGCCCGGACAACTCCTCCTCAACACAATTCAAACGAGGTTAGGGTTTGGGCAGAGAGATATTTAGGATGAAATGATCTAAACGTTTTTCCCTGCTAACAAGCTAAGAACATGTGCTTGCCTGCTACGGAATATTTAACAGAAAGGTTGTTAGTTTTCAAGCTAGTAAATAATAGTCCCTAAACATTATTTTTACTAAATCTGATAACTAAGTAAACACCATTAAGCCCCATTTCTCCAGAAAGATTTGGCTCTTTTCCAAAATATTCCCTTAATAATATTTCTTTAAATATTATTTTAATATATAAAGGCAGCTGATGAGACCCCGTTGAGAATTATTCATCCAGAAGGTTGGTTTTATTCAGCATATCATTCTTTAAAACATTATTTTATTAAAATAATATTTTATATGATCTTGCATTGTGAATGGTTGTCTAAAGGTTTGCTGATTATTGTCTAAGTTAGTTTCAAGACTAACTTAACTTCACTTCCAGATTCTTCAAGGTAATCCTTGGTTCTCAAACATAAACATTACATGGTAATGTTGCATCACTTCTTCGGTCATGATTTTCAATCATCTTTAATCATAATTTGTTTATAGTGTACATAACTCATTAGTCTTCCTTATTCTGTAATTCTGCTTGGTAGTTTAGTTGGATTGTTTTAACATAGTAAAGAGTTTGTTGATTGAAATATGTTTGACTTTGAGTTGACTTATTTTTGTTAATAAATTCTTGTATTTTATGAAATTGTGTGAATTCATTACATGTGTGTGCAAAGTTTATGCTGTTCAATAATGTCAGAGCTCGTCTCACACCTTTCTGTTTTGTCCTAATACCATTGCCTTACTAGGCTGGTATTCACAGGAGAACCCTTAACAGACCGAAATATTATTTGATAAAATATTAAAATATTAAATAATATTTTATTAACACATATAAAAAAATTGCTAACAAAACTGCTAACATTTCTGCTAAGATTTTCTCCCTGGGAAGAGGGCAGTGTTTTGGCAGGTGAATCTCCACATCTAACTAATATCTAATGCAGTTTTATGCAAATAGATGATCACAAAATTGAAATCTAAATTGTTGCTTTCCAAGATGAAAAATAAAGGATATTGCGTTATCTGTCTAATCGAAGGTTCTGATCAAGTCATTAAAACAGTAATATGGCTTAGAAAATATTACAGACAGTGTCATGTCTGGAGCTCGGTAAACCTGTTGCAGTTGCAGGAAACTGAAGCACTTTAATTGTAAAATCATGAGAGGACACAGGCTGCAATACAATTTAAAAAGGAGCTCACATTGAACACATTTTGTTGCTTTCCTCCATAGACCATTGCATACTGTATTTGCCTTTCTGGGCCAAAAATTAAGTTGTTCTTTCACCAGATAAATAATCTTGTGATTAGTCATCTAATCTATATGTTAACTTTTTCAATTCCACCTCTGGATTTCAGATACACTGTATCTATCCTGACATCAATGTATTTAAAACTGGCAAAGTAAGCGTTGGCTTGTTGTAGGCTATATGACAAACTGCAGATTTTGTGAGGCTTCGTTTAGTAAAGCTCAACAAAGCGAAGGGATGGTACATTATTAACCCTACTTGGCAAAGGGCTTCTCCTCTTCTTTTTCCACTTTAAGGACAAGCATCTTTACATTCGCAGGATTCACAAGACACAGTTTTCATGTGTATGTCACATAGAGCGCTAAAGTTTGGTAACTTGCAAACTAAATTAGAGATGTGTTGCTCGTTATATATCATTTAATAAATGTTTTTGAATATGGTAAATTAACAATTACAGATATGCAATTACTGGATGTGTTTCATCTATGACTCCACGAACTGCCACACTTGTGAACACTATATGACACTTATTTTTTAAAACATAACATTAACAGTCGTCCTCACATTATTTAGACAATGTTGGAGCCACATGCTGTCTACAACTAAAGACAACAAAGACAGGTGTGAGGTGGGAGGAAGCCCCAGGGGAAAAGGCCGTATGTCTCAGTTTCACCGCAACAATGGAGTACGTGCAGTCCACATTGGTGCTATTGTTTCCCTACACAGTGTGCATCAGCTGACCAGAAAACGACTTTACACCCTGTCTTGTTGCTGCTGATGTGGAATTTTGGGGCCTCACACATTTAAATAGATGGGAAGATTTCGTGTCATCTGCTGGAAGTGGGCGCTGGTGACCCCTGACATCTGGCACTTGCATCATTTGAAAAATGATGCAAGTAAAATTAATGCTTGCAACCAATGGTGCCATGCCACATCACAGTGTTCTGACCAATCCTATTTTTGTATTCGTTGAAAAATAAGTTTTTGTTTGTTTGTTTGTTTTTTCTCTAAAAAAACATACAATGCTTTTAACATTAGATGACTAGATATCACTTAAATGTTAAGTAAATATATTATTTGCTTAAATGATACATTTAAAAAGTCTTTGTTATTCTGTGAATGGTCAAGGCTATCACTTTTGTGTTTTTCACTAGTACTTGTTTGGGCAGTTAGGTAAGGGCTGGCAGCTGGGTGAAGAAACAGTAAAAGCTGCTTAGCTATTGAGGAAGGTAATAAACGAGAACTGTGAATGGGAGTTGAGGCACTGCCGGAGCGTGATTCAAACAAACAAAGGAATGGGCCACAGGGTGGTGTCAATGGACTTACTGGGGCATGTTCCGTTTCAACCGTTGGGTTTTACCACTAACCAGTGTCTTCTAAGCCCCAAGTCCCCTCATTTTAATACCCAAGGGTCTTGGGTGTTGAATAGGGAATTAAATATATATCTTAGGGAGTCAGAGAGAAGGTTCTGCTGGTGGAAACTAAAATAAGATGTTTTGCCTATCATTTCCATATTAAATAAAACCAAATCAACCTACATTTTAAAGGGTGTTATTCATAAAATAAGTATTTCTAACTAAAACAATATAAGTGCATATTTGAAGAGAAGATCTATTTTTTTTTTTTCCCCAACAGGTGAATAGACTGACAAATTACTTTCTGCATAGTAAGAATAACGCCTATGATGGGTCAATCTATAGGTTCAACTTCTGAAAGAAATAAAACTCTCAGTACTAAGAGCATTTTATGAGCATGCTCTCTTTATTCTAGCATAGATATGTTCAGTGTTTTTTATATCCTGGTTTCTTGATATTTTTGTATACAAATCTTTATTGGGTAAAGTCCTTATTTATTTGAGTACATTCTTAATACCTTCAAACACTATAATTTTCCATTCTTGAGTTAGCTTCCCTTTTGAGTAAATTTTTTCGCAACTTGGCTGAAATGAGTTCTCTTATTTTGGGCCATGATCATATAATGATGTTTAGACTTCACTAAAGATTAATGCTTTTGTCTCTCTGAGAGTTTAGAGCGCTTTAAAAGACTTCTGCAACTAAAGTGTGCAGCTGCTGTCCTAAATCTGCACATTGTTACCTCTGTTATGTTGAGTCTGACTTTGATGTGAATGTGAACTTTTTAGCTTGTATATTCTTACTTGTAAATGTGTGTCTTTTTGGCCAGGTCTTTCTTCTAAAAAGAGATGTTAATTTCAAGGAATTTGATAGTTAGATTAATGTTAAATAAAAATAACTGGTTCTCCTATCATATCTATAGTTTTTGGGTGCATTTATTCAGGTTTGTAGTTTGACTCCAGCTTTGTGTACAAAACTGATGATAGGCACTGTTTGATGTAGTTTTGTAAACTTTCAGTTAAATTCAGATTAGTTTAGAACCTGCTTATTTACAGGTTATTATATTACACATTTGTTTATGTTCAAACTCTACAATTGATTGAAGGTCTATTTTCCTGTCATCGTGACTTAATATGAGCTAGGTTGCTTCTTCATTCCTCATGCACCTGATCCAAACAACATTCTTTACAGTGATAATTTAGAAGTAGTATGAACAAAAGCGGTGATATTCTATCCAAAATGATTGGATTGAAAATTAGCGTAAAATCAGCTTTTGTTGGAGAAGAAGAAATTCCCAAAGGCTTCAGGAAGTATAGCTCAAAACCCCTTAACATTCTGGTTGTTTGGAAGCAACACATAAGGGGTTGATTCAGGATTTATGCAAGTTTTGCAAGAGGTTAGTTTTAAAAGTTGTTCCAAGTTTGTTTCATTAAAATATACTTTTAAAAAAAGGTCATAATGAATGACCAGCTTTGCATTAACATAAACAAAGTCATTAAAGTTCTGCATTTGTTGGAAAGTGCTTAGTCTTCTTAGCCAAATGTGCATGGTATAAATGCCCATCCACATTCATCTGGAAGTCACCTCAATGCATTTCAAGTACCTTTCAAGTATACAGACATCGTCCAGTTTGCTGGTTAAACTAGATACAGTGGTTCTTTTAGAAACAGTCCCCATAAAAGGTACACACAACAGCAGTCATTTGCAGAAAATAACTTAGAAAAAACTAGAATAGAGCCAGGGATTACTAAAATTGTTCACTCAAGCTGAGGATTTTTTTTTATTCTGGTGAAAGGAATTTCCACAAGGGGAGTCAGATTACTCTGCATCAACATTGCAACAAAAACTGCCTGCCACTTTCTTCTCTGGCTGTTTTTTTTTGTTTTCTATTTGTAGTACCAAGTGTTTTATATAGCCAGATTTATATAGAGTTATTATACTTGTGCTGTAAGTCTGGGATGAATGACTAACCAGTCCATATCTGCCATTGGGATTGCCTCTGGAATATCCATTTGTCTTCATGCCTGAGGGTCTTGTTTAAGATTTCAAGTGATTTCAAATAACTATAAAGGGAAGTAGGACCAGCACATTTGCTAAACCTGGTTGTCTAAATATATGTCTAAACATATTCTGACCACAACTTCATAACATAAATGTATTTAATCAATCCAAACACATGTCCATTTAGCAAAGGTAGAGACGTTTTATCTTTCATATCTAATCTGTTTTATTAAATTATTGGGAATTTGCTTTCTTTCCAGTAGAGATTTGCATGTTTTCACAAAAAATCTGACTGTCCTCCTTTCTTTGGTAGGCACTATAAGCACATGTTGTAGTTGACAGCTTAGATAGACTCCTATCAAGGTCATGATATCAAGTAAAAAGAAAGGATACAAAGTTTTATGTGGATTGGGTAGAAATTTTTAGCCTCCACCTGATTGGGTTGTAAATATGGAGCATCAGCCAACAACCTATTATAACAAACTATTAAAGTAGTAAAGTGTGCAACCCATATACAGAGGCTCCAGTCTTCATCACAGTCTTCGCGGGTTTGAGTTCCAGCCCTTTGACCTTTGCTGCATAGTTTCCCCTCTCTCTCTTTCCACCCTATTTCCTGTTGGTCAACTTACAAAATAAAGGTCACTAATGCCACAAAATAAAAATGAAAAAAGCAGCACATACATTTCCTAGCTGTCTTTAAATATAATACACATTGTTTTATATTATATACCCCAGTGGTGACCCTCACACATTCTTTATTATGTTTTATACTTTCATTCAGTCCTTTATGGTTTCAAATTGTGTTGTTATTGAATGTTGTATTTTGTACTTTATACTTTGATAGGTCAAAGTAGTGGAGTGATTATTAATTTGCATGCTTGGCTATTTCAGGTGAAAATGTCCAGAACTGTTCTTTAGTCTATGTCTGAATTCTGCTGGTTGTTTTGGTCGGATGCATTGCTGAGAGAAATGGGATTACCATCTGGGTGTGTTATGCCATCCAAGTAAAGGGTATTGCTGCAGGAAAAATAAAGCAGTTGGCAGCACAGTTCATATCAGAGCAGCCACATCTTGTTTACTCCTGCTGCAGCAATGCAAACAGAATTTGGGGCAAACAGACTGAAACATCTTTAACAATATTCAAGTAAAATGTGTCAGTTTATATTTTTCCAAGGAAAAAAAGAAGTGGATGGCCACTTCATATTCAGCCTTTGTTATGAGAGCTGGGTTGGCAGTTCTTCACTTCATTTTATATTTAAAAAGTGCACATTGCCAAAATGGGTAAAAGTAACAAAGATATTCATAAGTTAGTAAAATAAGTCTTACAATTTCAACACCATTTTTAAATAATCTATTTGCTTTGTGCTGTGATGTATAGATAAAATAATAAATCCTGAAACTTCTGTTTGATGTCCCCAAAAAAAACATTTGATGTTTGCAAAAACCTGTTAAGCTTTTAAGTTGAACACAGAATTTTATACGATAAATTTTTATAAGATTTTATAAGCCATGAAGAAAAGTTAATGTGCCAATAATGTGCTACAAAGTTATTTCAACGCACTAAACAGCTACTCAGTCTAAGTGACAGACCAGACATAAATTCAACAGACTGAATTTGTCCATTACCAGGATCTGTAGGAAAAAGTGAAAAGACAAAACAGACAGCAACAGAGATTTACAGATGGTCACATATGCTCCAGACATTCTCCATAGCTGACTGTCAGCTTTCAGTATTTGGGTGCTTTTGCCTAAACTGATGTAGTTCTTGAAAATACAAGACCTAAACTATAGAAGATACCATTCGTGACGTTCATAAAATGTGTTTAAGAAAAGCTACCATTAAAAATGTTTGAGGTTAGTGTTGTGCATTTAATTTGATTTTAAACAAATTTAGTTAAAAACCATCAAAAATTATAATTAGCAGGGCTGTAGTCAAGCAAAAAAAAAAAAAAACTGCAAACATTACCAGTCCTTATGTTATTCTTGCTTGCTTAATGGATTACATCTATTGCTATTTCAGTATCTGTTCTTATTTAAGGTTTGGTGTGAACTTCAGATGGCTGAGTAAAAGAGGAGCAACCCAGAAGATTTCAGTTCCATTACCAACCCTGCTCAATAATCACCTTCATTTGCTAAGAAAACAAACCAGATGGCAAAGCTGATGAGTGCCCATCGATCTGTGGTCCCCTTTGCTCTCTTGCTTAATTTTGGAAATAAAAGGGATGGACCTCTGAAGGGTGAGTAGAGAAAATCTGGGGCAGATGTGACTTCTCATTTTAATGTTGAGAATAACACTTAAAACATGAGTGATATAAGAGCTTTGGAGTAGCCCTTAAAGTTTGGAACAGCTTCACTTGTGAGCCTGTCTTCCTCAGTGTAACAGAAGTACTCATTAAGATATGATAATACCACTAAGTGTAACTTTTAACTTCATGCACATGGCTCATTAAACATGCAAATAATATTTTAATAGTCTCAAAGACATATTTGATAAGTCACATCTGTTAATTAAAGTAGTGTTTGAAGAGATCTCAGGTCCAGGAGATTTGATCTGATAATGCTACTTCACATGAAATATTTAACCTACAGCCTTTCATCATTGTACCTCTGAGTCTTTCAGGTTTAGATGGTCTTTTGTTATTTTTTTCTAATAATAGAAGCTCTTGTACAACCTATTACACAGTGTTAAAAAGCAAATATTTAAACCTGACACAGGTTGAACCTTAACAAAAAGACTATTTCATGATAATTATCTATGGAAAATGTATGTTTCCATAGATAGTTAAGAATTGAGGATTAAAAAGTGAGTAGCAATTTAATCTGGATTTGACCCTAATGACCCTTCTCCCCATCACCATTTATGTTGAAACATTAGCAGCACAGATCTGTGAGAGAGGTAGCTTATTAAAAAAACAACCCTTCATTATCATAAGACATAGAAAAGCAGTTGACTTCCTAATCTCTGGAAGTTGGAGATGAATATCTTTTTATGACCCAAAATTTTCAGCAATGCCTGAAAGAAGGAAAATGGCTGTTTAGCTTCTGTTGTGGCCAAATATCTATTGTTACTGTGAAATTGTGTTTAGTCATGGTGTGATTTTTCTCTATTGGCAGGGATATGGCTGTTTTATATTGGTCGCTGTAAGTGGAAGAAACAAAGTAGAGAGACAAGACAAAGTGATGACAGGATTACATGCATTTATTGAAATTTTACCAAAACAGCACATGGAAATGTTGTGATGGATCTGAATATGACCAGATGACCCATTAACAAGGGGCATGGGAGATCCTGCTTCTATGCCAGGATTTGACAAATGCAAAAAGGCAGAGAGAGACGCCTGGTGAATACCAACTGATCTGAATTCATTGTGCCGATGAGTGCCATCCAGGAAAGCTGGCAAGGACGGCTTCAGTTCCACCAGTGGCACAGGACAAACAGATTGAGCTGATTATGCCGCTGATTATGTTAACAGGATGAGAGACAAGAAACAATGATAACAACAGAGAATGACATGATTCCTTCTGAACAGCTGACTTATTTTTCCATCAAGAAGAAAGCTTTGATTTAATGAAGTTCAAATATATACAGGGATATGCGCAACACCCTAAGCACAATAAATTGGGATGGGAAATTAAGTAAATGATATCCATCACCAAAACTCTCTTGCAAAATATAAGGTGTAATTAGTACAAGTGTTGTGATTAATATTATGAATATATTATTTAACATTTAATATTAATATTTTATTAAATAATAATTCGGTCTGTTAAGTGTTGTTTGGTGAATACCAGCCCAAGAAGGCAGTGGTATTAGGACAATAGTGAAATGGGTGAGCCGAGCTACTGAACAGCAAAACTCTGCACACACAATGGGATAAATTCACACAATTTTTAAGTACAAGAATTTATTTACCAATGTAGGTCAACTCAAAGTCAAACATAATTCTATCAAAAAACTCTTTACTATACTAAAACATCCAACTAAACAACCAAGCAGAATGAAAGAATGGCCGATCTGTGTTTAAACCACCCTTTAAATAGTTTGTCTTAACTTTAAAAACACACCACAGAACACATCATTAGCTGAGCAGCTAGTCTGCTAGCACTTAGCTGAGTTTTCTTGACACAAACAAAAACAACATCATTAAATGAATATCATTAAGTTTATGTCATTCTAAACTAACCTTCTCTGCCCAAACCCTACCTCTCATGTCAACCGTGCTGAGGAAAAAGGTTTCAGGGCGACGAGCTGAGAAGCGAAACTGTCTGGTCATCCACGTGTGGGCATTAAAGGGATTAGCGTTGCAGCAAATCTCAATAGCTGTATGGGGGTCGGCTGTTTAGCTGGCCCGGCCAAACTGTACGACAAATGCAGGTTTGGCCTGGACGTGCATGCCGGAAGGTGTGCGATGCGTCCCAGCCTTCTTTTCTAAGCCGTGGGGAGAAATCCGCTTCGATTAAGGCTGCTTCTGGAAGCCTCACACAGGTCAAGCCACGGTTGTCTTATTACACCTTTTTCTGGATGAACGCTCGATACACGAACAGGAACATCATTACTTAACGTTGTTCCATACGATCAGTGTGATCGTAGTCCCTTTTGGATACAAGTTGAAGAGTTATGTCTACTTACCAGCAAGGAGACATTTGCTCGTTGTGCCTCTACTGTCCGGTTTCCATCTGAGACCCACACAGAAAGAGGCCACCGTGTTGGAGCACAGCGTTTTTGTTCAGCTCTGACTCATCCTCTTCCTGGGTGAATAGAGAGGTGAACAGTTTAGAGTCCAAATTCATCTATGTTCACCTCATGTTCATCCATGTTTATCCATGGCTGGGTCCCAAGAAATCATCATAGGGGATGTAATTTTCAGTCTCTCTTTTCTGAGCCTATATTTTGTGAATGGTACAAAATATAAAATCAGTTCTATTTAATTTAATGTAATTTTATAGCATCAAATCACAACAAATATAATCTCACGGCAGTTTAAAAAACAAACAGGTAAAATTCATGTCTGAATTCAATTGGGTAAAAACTCTATCAAAATCACCTCAAACAATTCATTCCAATAGTCATGTAGCCACACTTAGATCCAGTTACATACATTCTAGTTCAACCTGTATTATAATTCAACACCTTGAAATACAGTTGGTCATTTATTGTAAACTGGTAAAAGGTCCTCTTTCTGAAACTGATATCACTACAAGATCTTTTACCAGACTTTACCCAATTGGGCAAAGTGTTGTAGTAGGTAGGGACAGTTGGCATGGCTAATCGGCACAAAACTGTAAGTATGTGAGAGAAAAAGACCCGAGCCAACCTCGGTCGCAGTCAGACAAATGTTTGATATTTTTTTTTGGTCAAATATAGTTGCAGTCAGATAGTGTGAACTGATTACTGACCTATTTGGGTAACACTTGTTCCCAACAAGAAGAAAAAGGACAGTGTAGGACAGAGCAGTAAGCTGATTGTTGTCTATGTTCCTTTACTACTTTCTCCTCCTCCCCCTCAAACCCCTATTCTGTATTGCCATTTCATCCCTACCTCCCCTCATGTCATTCCACTGAACAAACCTTTTCCTACCAAAATACTAAAAGATTGCATATCAATTAATTTCACTAGGTCATTAGCTATTTATATATTAATTATTATTTAATTATTGTGTTGTATTATTTATTGGACCTGCATAACCCCATAATGTCTTGATCACAATGCGTGGATTGATGAAAATTATTTTAAATAACCAGTAGGTAATATCCCTAAGGCTGGTATGAACTTTGCTGTTGACCATTGTTGGTACAAAAACATCCTCTTAAAGATGGCCTAATTGGGTACCTAAGAAAATAGTACCAAAAGTAGGTAACATAAATTGAACGAAGAAATATATAAAAGGTGAAAGGAGCAACGCTAGCCTAGAAATACTTTCTTTGGGAAAGAAAACACGGCAAGCACAGAGTTAATGGCACCAATGGCTTTGTCAAGGAATGAGATCGACATCAACACAGAAGAAGAGTTGGGAATACTTTCTATGAAAAGAAAATTCAGAGTCACAACTAAAAGAAAAATCTGCCTTTTTGCTCACTGTTACACAATTACAATAATTGTGATTAAAGTGTGCTAAAACCAATTAAAAAATAGTTTGGACTCTGGAACCCAGCTCTTGGTGAAGGGCTGGACTTTCTCCTACTACGAAGTTTCCCAGGGAGAGAGGCGTCTGCCAGGTGTAGGGATACTCATAAGCCCCTAGATGAGGGCCTCAGTTTTGGAGTTCTCAGGTGAGCAAGAAGGTTGCCTCTTTGTAACTAGGTCATGTCCGGAGGGAGGTTGGGGACCTGGAATTGGAATGGACCATGGTTAGGACATCCATTAAGGAGGTTGCAACTTACATACAGGAGCTGTAGGATGAAGGTTATTGGTGCCTGTCCAATGTAAGAGCTGTGGCCACATTCTCAGCACACAGTCGAGAGTGTTCCCAGTGTGCATTGGACTCCTCCAGGGCTGCCCCTTGCCGCTGATCCTTTTTGTGGTATTCATGGACAGGTTCTCACGGTATAGTCATGGAAAGGAGGGTGTCTGGTTTAGGAACATCTGGTTCTAATCTTTGCTTTTTGCAGATAATGTGGTTCTGTTGTCCTCCTTAGGCCATGATCTCCAGCATGCACTTGAGTGGTGGCTGCTAAGTGGCCAGGGGGCCATGGTTTTTAACTGGAAAATGGTGCACTGGATTCAGCAGTGTTGACCTTAATATTTTCAGATCATAATTCTGACTGACTGCTTGTCAGTCAGAATTAACTAGCAATAAAAGCAGATGCATTTGTAAAAATCCAAGATAAACAGCCTTCAAGTGTCTAAAAATTTAAGGTAAACAACAAAATCTGTACATTTTCACCATTGTGGAGCACTGTATGTAAGTCAGCTACCATAAGGTGTAGGCAGCTTTTAAACCATTTCTTCTTGGCGTGCATGGCTGCTGAATCAGAGTTGAGTGATAGAAAGGCTATGGATTCCACAGAGAACACAGGGTTTTTCCTGTTCTTCTTCTCACCGCAATAATGGTTAGAGCATTTCTATTACCTGCTCTGAGCCCCGAAGATGGGATTCCTGTGGAGTAGGCTGGGAGCGGCTCTGCTGCACTGCATTGTGATGAGTTATCCACTGAAGTTTTCCTGCTCTCGCTTCTCTCAACTCCTCTCAATGGTTCTACTTTTGTCAGGCTCCTCTCTTTAACCATAGAGCAGTTTTTCCAGCCCTATTGCTGCACCAATGTGTACCCTTTTTAGACTGCATTTGTTCTTTGTGACCAAACTGCTATGTTGTTTGTCAAACTATTAACAACTGCATTTTTGAGCTATGAATAAAGAATCAAGATTTAGAAGTATCACTTTCTAACGTAAACTGAATCTAAAAACATTATAGTTGATTTAACCTACTCTTTGTGTGCTTTTTTTCTTCTTGTACTCCAAAGTTTCACTACCAGTTTAATAGTCATTATTTGGCTTATTAGATAGAACCTAACATTTAAGTAGCCTCTTTCGTTTTTCCTGCAATGGCTCATGGTTTAGACATACTGTACCTTTTACTGAGTAGTGTCTGTGCAGACTTCTTAGCTCTATGCTGGCATTATGATAGATTATGATAGATTATGGTCATTGTTTAAAGTTTGTCTTCTTTTGCACCGTATTAGCTGGTACAGGATTCAGATACGTTGTAACCATGAACAGGAGAAAGTAGGTACAGCAAATGAAAGCAGGAAAATCAGGTACTAAACTTTACAAGTTAAAACACATATAACACTCCTACTTTTAGCTTGCTTGACAGTTATTAGCTTTTTTGGCAGCTATTGGCAATTACATATAACACCTGGTTTGAAAAAACATTTTTTTTTTTTTTTAAATAAAGAGCCTGTCCTTTTCCTACAACTATCATTGTCATGAAGGATTTCACTGGTATGATCCAAACCTTTTTTTTATTGTGATAATGCAAAAAAAGGCATCTCTTGGTGCTTAGACTCATCTGAAGAGGTGGCAATATTGTATGTCATAAATAAATAAATAAAACATGCATTGCATATCTTCTGTATTCATAAACACATGTTGGAAAAATTTTAAAAAAGAGTGGATGTAAAATTAGGTGAAATACAGCAGATTTAAAACTGCATTATACATAAACTGATTGATTGATTTTAAATAGCTGTTAGACAGTTGTGCTAACCCAAGTTTTACTCGACTTTAAGTACAGTGATTGCAAAAAAAGATGAATGACTGATTTGCTAAAAAGGAAATTGTACAAAGATTGGCTTAAACTATAAAACATAACAGAAGAAGGCTCAGTGTGATTATAAAGCTTAAAGAGCCAGAATAAGATTAATGCATACATTATATATGCTTCATGTGCAATAACAAAAACGGAGAAGTTTACTTTCACAAAAAGAAAAGAGTGACTGAAATTGGCATCCCTTTGGTCCCTACTGTCAGTTTGTCTCCTTATTTTTAACTTCTGTCCTCATCCACATTTCTCTCTTCTTCTTCTTTCTCTTCTAATGCTTCTCTGTGTTGTCACTCCATGTCGCATTATCAGACACCATTGTCATCTTATTTCTCATGGGAACCCTGGTTGTCTCCTTATTCCCTCTCTATCCTCTCTCCTATCCTGCCCTCCTACTTTCTCTATCTTCACTCAGTCTGTTGTCACGTTTTGGGCTCCCTGTGGTACATCTCGGTGCAAACATTCCCAAGACAAAATTTTAATAAGATTTAAACAGCAATATAGACTGAAGAGGATCAAAGATAAAGCACTGAAGATGCATTGTGGTAGAAATCCAATCAGTAATATGTGCAAAGATGCATCTTCAGTGTTCTTTTATAAGACCAAGGAATTTAGACACAGTTTGAGACATGCAAGGATACTGCTTGCGAGTGTGTGTGTGTGTGTGTCCATGTAAAATATGTGCCAGGCTTGAAAGTAAAGATGAAATCTATAATCCCCTGATAGCTTCACACTATTCCTTCAGACAGATACTCCTCCTACTTTCAAACCCATCTTCAGGGTAGTTCTGGTATGGGAAACTCTTTTGCTGGGGAGTCGACAGGAACCAATATCCTTTCCCTCTGAGCCTGCAGGAAGTCTGGGTTTCTCATCACAGAACTGGCTTGCTGACAGCTCATCTATTCAGCACGGCCCCACTAGGCTTTGCCCCAATGCTTACTGTTTTAACTGGGCCTCTGTAACAAACCTCTTTGCCATGTTGAATGTGTAGAATAAAAAGGCATGACACCAAAACTGATCAGCCTGTTTGATGGTCAGATGTTGGGGTCAAGGGCTTGTTGGTATGGTGCGAGTGGAGGAGGAACGGCTCAGGCAATGGGCGCTAGAAGATATAATGAGAAAGAATGAAGAGAGATGTTACAGTAAGTAACATAATGCAGCAGTGTTGGGAAGAATAGGCCTTTCTCTTCCTAGTCCCTTGTGGTTAGCACAGTGAGCAATTTTTCAAGTTAAAAGAAGGATTTGGGTTAGATATGGAAACCCATGAGAGTCAATGTGGCGTTTGCACTACATGTTTAGCACCAGCTGAAAAGGAGAAAATATGTCTATAATATAAATAAATAGGAATGTGTTTCTATTATAAACATAATAAGAGGAAAATCCTTATTTTGTATGAAAATAACTTCAACATGGTGTTAAGTATTACAAATTATTACAAATCTTGAAAAATCTTCCTATTTGAAATCTAATAGGTGCTAGGCATATAGGTGCAACTCTTTTAATCACATAGACCTAGATACACAGAAGCGGAACCAAAATAGCCCTATGTTCCACCCTGGTTATTCCCTCACGTCTGTGTGGGTGCACCACTGCTCAGTGACGTCCTCTACACTCTGATGGTGGCCAGCCTCCACTACAGATGGAGGGAAAATATACGGAAAGACAAAAGAGTGGAAATAGGACAAGCAAGGCCTGAAGCAAATGGAACAAGTAGCTGAAATCAATTTGATCATCTAATTATCATTTAGGCCTGACCTCTGTGCACTCAATATCACTTCTTGCAGTAATAGATTTGAAAGTGCTTTCTCTACATCCTAATTAAAATGGGTACATAGACTTATAGATGGACATGCATCAGCTTGGCTAAAATATGCATGAGTTTAGGCTGTAGGTGAAAGTAGTAACAACAGTTACGCAAAAACATACACACACTTTCATAAATTAGTTAGCATTTAAATAATGAAATAATGTACCTGGGACAATATGGGAGCATGTCCGCTATAGAGAGAATTGGAGATCAGAGCACCAGCTCTTTCACAAGTTATAGTATTTATACCCTACATACACTGGGCACAGTTTCACACATCAGTATTTTTAGATGTGCTTTTAATATGAAGTGCATCTAAAACTTGGCAAAGGTTAACATATTCTTTTATAGGGAAAAGGATATTACTTACAATTTACAAAGAACACATGTGTTTGTTTAAAAAACATGAGAAAAATAGCATAAATTAGCACATCAATGGCATACACTCACCAGTCGCTTAATTTGGTTAATAAATTGCTTGTTAACACAAATAGTAAATCAGAAAATCACATATCTAACCTCAAGCCATTTACACATCCAGACGTGTTTAAGACCACTTGTTGAAGTTCAGACTGTGCATCAAAATAAGCAAGAAATTGGACTTCAGGGCAGCAGACAAACCTGCACCAATTGCAAGATACTACCCTGCCACTATGGACCAAAATCTCAGAGGAATGTTTCCAAAATATCATCTATTTCATGGCACAAAGAACTGAGCAAGATCAAAATGCAAAGCAGGGTCTTAACCTTCCTAGTCTCACTGTATAGTGCTCTTCAGAACAGCAACATAAACCAGCCCGTGTTGACATATTGTTCATTAATCCTTGACCACTCCTAAAACATCATCAATTCCTCCTGGTTGTGTAAACGGCTTTCTACACCAGACTAAAACCTTCTACAGCATTGCAAAAGAAAAGGAATGCTAGTATTAGGAAACATTTATGTTCTTATTAATCTCTATATTATTTAAATGATTTAGAGAAAACCTTAAGTAAAGTTCATTATACGCTCAGTAAACTGGACTTATAAGAATAGTTTGGGGAAGCGCTGGCACAGTTAAACACCTCTTGCAGGAATTGAAGGAGCTAGTATAACTTATAAAGACGTGCCATTTGTGGACATGACTTATGTGAAATGATGTTACTTTATTAAAGTTTACAATAAATTGGGGACAGTGCTGTGTATACAATATGCACAAGTTTATCTCACAGTATGGGTGCAGCCAAGCAGTTTTAGGGATTAACATTAACTTTTAAAGACAATTGAAATTTGAAAAATATTTAAGTACATATACAGTCAGCACATAATCAGTGGATACTGAAAAAAAAAAAAAAAACATGAAATATTTGTATTCGGGAGATAAGGCTAATGGCAGCTAACTAAGATGTGCAGTGGAGCAGTTGGTTGCACTGTTGCCTTGCAGCAAGAAGGTCCTGGGTTTGAGCTCCATTCTGGGGCCTTTCTGCAAAACGTTTGCATGTCCTAGCCATGCATGAATGGGGTTTCTCCTCACACTTTGGCTTCAATATGACTGTTAGGTTAACTGATTATACTAAATTGCCTTACGTATGAGTGCTTGTGTGCATAGGTGTGTTCTATGTGTTGTTGTGTTGCCCTGTAATGGCTTGGCAACCTATATAAGTGGGTATAGACAATGGATGGATTGTTGAATGTGTGATTTCATTACTTTTCATAGATTTTTAGATTTCTCAGAAGGATTACCAGCGAAAGCCAAATATTATTAGTATTTGAAAATTTGGACTAAAGCTGTTTTTACACCAATGACCTGAGAATTGTAGATTTCTTAAAAGGATTGTATTTCCTTACGTTGGGTGTAAGTGATTTTATGTGTATGTATGAGTTTGGGAGTGGGTGATTGTGACTGTGTGTGCCTGTTTTTTGTTTTTTTTTGCGACAGGTTGGGTCTTGAACTGCTCCCTCTCCTGGATCAGCTTCCTCCCCGCCACACCGCCTGCCGGTGGTTGGAGTCTCTGCCCGCTGGTGTACTTGTGGTTCTCGGTGTCCGC
>JAHUTJ010017245.1:0-25893 GCA_036250325.1 Characodon lateralis | reverse complement strand
GGTTGCTATGGTAACCACCAACTGACAAGAGTAACATAAAAAATGTATATAGCAATAAAAGTCAGGAAAAAAATAAATTGTTGATTAAATAAAATGAATTTGAAGAATAAATAAACCAATTTTGACAAACTTCACATCAATAGTGATGTTAAAATAAAATCCCATTACACATGTAGCAACAGTGGTGGAAAGGAAAACTCCCTTTTAACAGGAAGAAACCTCCAGCAGAACCAGGCTCAAACCCCCATCTGCCACGACCGACTGGGTGTTTGAGAGAACAGAGCAGAGACAGGAAAATAACACAGAAGCACTGACCCAGGAGTACTTTCTATAGGAAAGAAAAATTAAACATTAATGGTTATAGCTCATTTAGTGGCTTCATCTAGGAGAGAACGACAGCTAAGCAGATGAACTCTGAGGCAGGTTTCAAGTCTAGAGTATTATAGTATACAAGTGAAAGGTTTACATGAAGATAATATTTTTGATAACTCAGCTTCAAGCTATAGAGCATTCCAAACAGATCCACTCTCCAGTTGCAGTGATGGAAGCTGTTAAGCTAAAGAAAAAAGTTTTTTTTATGTCCTGATGGGCTCTAGGGAGTCCTGAAACAGCAGTCAGGTATCAGTTGGTCAGGTGTATGATTCCTGTCAAGGAATCACACACCTGACCGATCGATGGGGATCGATCACACACCTGATCGATTCTGATCAGCGTCTGTTGTGCTATAGATAATTTTAAAAGGTCTAAAGTCCTTGTCTAATAAAACTAAGACTTGTATTCACATTCTTAACATGGAATTGAGCTTGCTCTCCTGCTCTAGTGGTAGAACTCCGTCAGGGCTATCTCTTGTCTCTGACCCGTTTTTGTTATGAAGAGGTGGGTGTCTTGTCTGGGACCCTCAGGGTCTCATCTGCTTTTTGCAGATGAGGGGCTGTTGCTAGTTTCTTAAGGCAATGACTGTCAATATTCAATAGAGCGGTTTTGTGTGTGAAGCAGCCAGGATGAGAGTGTGCTCTTCTAAATCTAAATCTAAATCTAACTCTAAATTTAAATCTAGACCTGTAGGCCAGAAAAATCTGGAGAGTGTAACTAGGTAAAGGAGTGTCTGATTCACTCTCCCGAACCTGATATCCTGTAACCCAATCTTGGATAAGTAGTAGACAATGGATAGAGTCAGTTTAAAATAAGGAAACATTTTTCAGTGAAAAGGAAAGAAAATGAACTTAATTGATCAGATACATGGGAAGTGTCTTGTGGTTCTGCAGGCTGACATATTTCCATTCAGTCTCTGTCGTAATGTTAGAGAACACTGTTTGACACTCTTTGATGTTAAATTTTGCTTTTCTGTTTTATTCAAGTGACAAGTGGTCTGTGGGCGCGTGTGTGTATTTGTGGTTTCAGAAAATAAAGCACTTCTGAAGCAGTTTTGTTTTTTGCAGCAGGTAAAAAAGTAATAATTGCACACAAACACACACACACACACACAGAGACAGAGATGGTGATATAGAATCTGGTGTTCACATTTCCTTTGAAGCTTGAATGTATTTTTATCATCCAATCATGTGTGACTTTGTAGATTCCACATCTGAAAAATCAGCTTCATCCTGCACAGAAATTGGAATTCCAACATGGAATTGAAGGTTTGCCATCAATTTTTTGGGTACAAATAAAATGCTTTATGTTTTTTTCTTTCGTAGTGTAAATTGTCTGGTTCTGAACATATTGTCATGAGTAATTCTTGTTGGTGTATTGACTCTGAGTTAGGATTTAATAATAAATGTAAATAATAATAATAAATTTAAATAATAAATTAATCTTTCAACCTGCAGCTGGCTGTAGTTTTTATTTTCAATTTTTACTTAGAACATCAACTCGGATTACCTCACTTAACTCTTCATGGGAATGAGAAAGTTTCCAAATTCTGACTTAAAATACCAGAGCCTACATTTCCCATGATGCACCTGAACTGAGATGTTTGACAATTTGTGTTCTTTGTTTCTGACCCAGACGGGAAGGTGGAGGTGACCAAAGAGGGGATGAAGCTGTGTACGATGGGACCAGGGAAAGTTTTTGGAGAGCTTGCCATCCTCTACAACTGCACCCGGACTGCTACAGTCAGGAGTGAGTATGATGTTAGGGATCCCACAGGTAGGATCAGCAGGAACAACATTGTGAAAACCTCCTGATCCAGCCCTCAGTTCTCTTTGCTTTTCTTCTTCTCACCTCAGCGAGAAAATCAGTAAGGAGATAATGTAGAAGCAGAAGCACCTGATCTGATTTTTATCATGTTGTAAAACCATAAACAGGGAAAAAGAAACATAATCTAAAATGGAAATGATCCCCTGGTGTTCATTTCCTGTTGTGCTGAAACCAGCAGACAGTTTACTCCCACTGACTAAATGAGATGTTTGGTGGGAAATCATCAACATCTCTACAGGAGGTCAAACTGAAATAACACAGGCATCTCTCCTTCCAGCCCTGCAGGCTTAAATTTGAAGTTACATTTGTAACTTCTAAATGATTCCAGTTTGTAGCATTAGCCTCAGACTGTCTAACGAAAGAGCAGATGGCAGGGTTCCTGTAGTGTTTGGTTGAATTTTCTTCATGATAAGGTGTAAATCCCTTGAAGCTGTTTGAGACTGAGTGTGTTGGCAGCATTTACCTAGTCGGACTTTAACCAATGAAACTGAATACTTCTGCTGGAATCAGCTTCTCTGCTGGGATTTTCTTCACCAATGTAGAGCAGGAGGAGTGGGACATCCAGAGGGAGCTGGATAATGGCTGAACACCATCCGTCTAAGTGTGCACGTCCAACTTCCTGTCAGCTCTTCCTGGTGGAACGATCGCTAAGCAGCTGTTGCCAGGCAACACCGTCTGGTCCGGCCAACCCGTTTTGGCACCTGTGCGTATCTTGGCAACAGGGCTGGGTTCCACATGATTTGTTTGCATTTACAGAAGCTTTCTGCTTGTTTCTCACATTAACATATTGAGCCCGCTGCATTTAATCTGCTCTGTTTCACTCTAAAACGCACCCCTAAATCTGCAGTGTTATTATAAAATTTAATTGTTCTTAAACACAGACTCAAACTCAAACACTACCAGTCAAAAGTTTTAGATACACTTTCTCACTTAATGGATCTCTTTATTTTCATGACTATTTACATTGTAGATTCTAACTAAAGGCAACAAAACTATGAATGAACACACATGGAATTATATAGCAAACAAAAAGTGTGAATAACTCTAAACATTTTTATATTTTAGATTCTTCGAAACAACCACCCTTTGCTTTGATTACCGCTTTGCTCTCTTGGCATTTTCTCCATGAGCTTTGTGAGGTGGTCACCTGAAATGGTTTTTCCAAAGGATGTAAATAGTAATAAACATAAAGAAAATCAGTAAATGAGAAAGTGTTTCTAAAACACTTTCGCAGTTTTAAAACCAGAAGGTTCTAAAAGTTCTAAACAAACAAAAAATTGTGTCAGTCCGATGTTTTGTTATTTGTTTTAACTTTTCACTGTTGTTTTCAGGTTCCAGTTATGAAGTGTTTCTATTTGGCTCTCAGATAATAATTTTAATTGTTTAGCATGAAATGTGGATTTGAACTTTTATCCACAGAAAACTCCTCATATAACGCCCATATATCCATGCAGAGTTTATTTATAACCGAGCAGAGCTTCTCTCCCCTCGCATTCGCTTACATTTCCATAAAAACAGAGACACAGTTTGGGCTCCACACATGAATGTTCTGCCTTCTGGACCTCCACACACACACACACACACACACACACACACACACACACACACACACACACACACACACACACACACACACACACACACACACACACACACACACACACAGAGACGTATTCACTTAACCTCTGAATGTAGTTATTCACTCCCTGCCCTGCAGCCTGGAGGCCTCGCAGTGACAGTGATACAGAAACCCATCCTCACTGCTGTGGCTGATGGAAATAATCGTATTGGTGTTCTGCAAAAAACTGCAGAGCCTCCTTCACACAAACATCATTAAAGTGCAGGAAGTTTCTGAGTTCCTGCGTCTCCACGGTAACTGCCGGCAACTTTAGGTGGATGCCTTGTAACCATGGCAGCCAGGTCTGTCAGTGGACCTGTTGAGGATTATGGGATAAAATAAGTTTTGGATCATTTCTATATGTTTGTGAGGACTTTCCTTTAGTTACTGAGCCTGGAGTTGTTTTTATCCTTGGGTTTGTCTGCAGGTTTAACTTTTGATAAACAGCTTGTTTTCCTATTTCAAGCTAATTATTTTCCTTTTATTCTTTTCTTCTCATTTATCCCATTTTGGGCTTGTGATCATTCTCTTTGCTTTACAAACTTTATCATCCCATGATCCATGTGATATCTTATCAGAATTTTTGGTCTCCATTTTTAAGTACATTAATTTCTTTCCTTGGTTAGTTTGTCTATGTCACCATCAGTTTTTTTTGCTCCATTCACTCCATTTAAATGATTCTCTCATCTTTTAATTTGTTCTGTTTTCTCTGTCCTGTTCTTTGATTCCACTTCCATGTCTTTACATCTTTCCTTTTCTTCTGTCTTGTTCAGTCAGGTTTTTGTGATTTGTGTTTCCCTCAGAGATTCTATGCCACAAACTCAAACTTTCCCAGATTCCTCGGAGGAAGAAGATTCTGTCGTGTTTCAGTCATAGTTATTTCCTGTCCACCTGTTCTGGTTGTCCGTGTAATTGAACCTGCATCGCTGTGAATCCATAATATCTCCACATGGAGCAGAGCCCTCAGAGAGACTTGATCCTCTCTGTTGCAGACAGGTTTTTGTGGTGATTTAGGCTGTTTCAGACCAGGTCTGGCAGTTTAACTCAGATCGCAGAAAGAAAACATCTGAACTGAACCAAAGATGATCTCTGAGAGTGATGCATCACTCTGTAACCTCACTGTAAAGCAGAAGAGTTATAGCATCAGAGTGAGACTGCATGTGTAACAAACTGATCCTAGTTTCTGGAAACATTCCAAGTTACACCACTTCAATAAGTTAAAGCATTTTTTTATATTGGGCCTGAAAGTTTTAAACTATTTTAAGGCTTGCAAAGAAAATCAATTGCTTAATCCATCTTATTCTCAGATCTCTATTTCACCCTTGTCAAGCTGCTCACTCAGGGATGAATTCTGCTTCCCTTTTGCAGTGTTTCTCTGTCTGAACTGAGGTGTCTTCCAGTCTGAGTAACATGTATTTGATGGATCTGAGATTATAGATGTAGCCAAGAGCCTAAAAATGCAGCTAAAATAAATACCTATTAATGTTCAAAGATGTTTTGAATAAGCTGAGGGATGTGAAACCAAGGTCCAGTGTTTGTTTGTTAAATATAAAAGTCAGCTTCTGTTTAACAGACTAGAATGTGTTACTAAGCAACAACTTCAACTCAGTGCTCACAGTCAAAGTAACCCGAGTTTGTCTGTTGGTCACAAACACAACCTGTATGCCTGACCAGGTCTGCAGATTTAAACATCTGACACATCCACAGAGATGTGCATTGTTTCCATGACGACCTATACATGTGTTATGCACGCACAGCGTGGCACCTACTCAGGTCTTATCTGAAGTTAACGTGTCACATTCAGATTAAAGATGAACATGAAAGCCTACAGACACACATACAAATATGAACACATGCATACAAATCTAAAGATTTACATGAATAGCCAGCCGCTTTGTGTAACATCCAGGACCACTTATCCATTAGAAACATGTTCAGAAATTCTGACTGATGTGAAGCTGAAAGTTTGCTGCTGCTGATTGTTTCAGCTCACTGTGCTTCAGCTGACTGTTTTAGCAATAACTCTTTATGCTCTGTGTCTTTCAGTTCTGACTGTTTCTGCTCCATCTGTGTGTTTTAGCTCTGGTCCATGTGAAGCTATGGGCCATCGACCGGCAGTGCTTTCAGACCATCATGATGAGAACTAGCCTTATCAAACATTCTGAATATATGGACTTCCTGAAAAGGTGACTGTCTAAGAAATGTATGATCTCATCACCATGTGCACCATAGTGGCTGCAGAACACAGTTTATTAATTTTAGTCATTCAGCTCATTCTTATGCACACCGAAGGTTCTCCAGATCAAAATGTACCCTGTGCAGATGCTTTGTGCAGACTCTTTTAGAAAATTCCTCTTCAGTATTTAATATTTTTTAGTAAAACATGATGGAAACCATAAACACGAACTGAAGTCAAGCGCTATAGATACAGAAGTTATGATTTAAGATCAATTAAGAATACATTTTTTTCTGTGCAGCGTTCCGACCTTCCAGGGTCTTTCAGAGGAAACTCTTAGTAAACTGGCAGACGTCATGGAGGAGGTGAGTCCACCATCATAATCATCATCTCTTCTTCTTCTGCTGTGAATCGTCCAATCAGACACTGCTGTATGTCCAGACTCAATATGACGACGGTGAGTACATCATCCGACAGGGAGCACGTGGAGACACCTTCTTCATCATCAGCAAGGGGAAGGTTAGTCCACTATCCTCCTCCTCACTGCTAGTGACATAATTTTTCATGCTAAGATGACTTGCTTTTTAACCATGCTCCTTGCCAGGTTAACGTGACTCAGGGGGATTCTGTCAACATTCACCTGAGGGAGCTCGGCAGAGGGGACTGGTTTGGAGAGCAAGCGCTCCAGGGGTAAGACCATGTGACCAAAGACAACCAATGACGCTCCACCTTTGAGTTCCATCCAGCCTTCCATTTATGCATGCATCCTTTCCTATAATGGTCCATCCAACCATCTGTCTGTCTGTCTGTCTGTCCGTCCACTGGACTCAGCTCCCTATTTTGGGTTTGATGGACAACTCACTGCCTGACTTAATGTGCATGTGCATGATGAGCTGTACAGTTTTTAGAGTTTGGAACAAGTAATGAAGTTTTTCAGACACTGCAAATACTATTGGTCTGAAATGCTGTGGAAGCAAGATGAATGGAATGTTTCCCACTCACAGCTTTTGCATTTTAGCTCCATCTTTGTTTTTGAAGTTGATAAAGACAAGATCCGTTTGTTTTTTTTAAGTACTAAAACGTGGATTTTTGAGGTTGATGGAAAGGTTTGGTGAAATGGAATGTTATTATTTTAATAAAGAAATATTTTGATTTTCATAAAAGTTGAACACAGCTGACTTTATTTCAGACAGTTCATTTAAATTAAAACTTTGTTTGTGGTTATATATTCTTCTGTGCTCAGAATGAGGTGGTTGCCTGGAAGGCTGTTGGTTTGATCCCCAATAATAATTTACGTATGTTCCCAGGGAAGACTTGAGAACAGCCAATGTGATTGCTGCAGAGCCCGTCACCTGCCTGGTCATCGACAGAGAGTGAGTGTTTCCAAACTTTTCAGAATCAAACACACCTGGATCATAGCCTCAAACACCCTAACTACACTAATCCTGCTCTGGGTTCAGTTTAGTCTTTTTATAATGCTCCTTTAACGCTGACAGTGCTCCAAACATTAGATTTAAACTGTGGGAAAAGCTGTCACAAATTGCTTAAGCTAACACTGCCCTCTCCTGGCTTATAGGTCAAACTACTTATAATTATCACTACATATTAATATTAAATCCTGGCTGAAGATATATTTCAGAACGTACTGGAGCTTCTGGTATCACTCATGTTTCTCCAGTGGCTCCTTATAGTTGCTTAAATCCAATCCCAGTCCCTCATTTTACCTGCAGAGGAGGCTCTGGGTCTGCAACAGCTGTTTAACCCAGTCTAACACAATGATTTTCCTTTTGGACTGCTAAGTTCCTCAGGAACGTCATGTAGTTAGGGCAGTCTTATTCCAAACTGCTTCAATCATAGCCTCCAACACCCTAACTACACTAATCCTCACGAGTTGTACTGCGACTTTGTCCTCTTAACATGTCAGCCATGGTCTGGTCAGACCAGGTGTTCCGGACTGGACTGAAGCTTCATGTTCCAGACTGGACTGAAGCTTCTTGTTGGGCGCCAGTTTGATAAATTAATTTAACATCCCTTGTTTTTCTCTCTTCAGCTCATTCAAGCATCTGATTGGTGGACTGGACGACGTCTCAAATAAAGTATATGAGGATGCCGAAGCAAAAGCTAAGTAGGTTTCCCAGACGGTGACACATCTTCAGCATCATCAGGATGTTTTTACTCTGACATAAACTGCTTTCAGCTGAGCTTCATAGTTTCATCAGAAAATCATGATGAACGAGCGCATTTTATCCACAGTTCCATCATTGCACCACTTTCAAAAAACAGCTCTGTTGTATTGGTGTAAAGATAATCCCATCTCATTAAATCGCCTCTGGCTGGGCGCAGCGAGTGGTGTAGCGGTAGAGCATGCAACCCATATTCAGAGGCAAGCTTCAGTCCTCAACGCGTCTTCGAGTCCCGACCCGAGTGACCTGTGCTGCATGTCTTCATCCCACTCCATTTCTGCCTACTTTTGAATAACAAAAAAATTAAAGGCCACTAGTGCCACTATTGGCCATATTTGCCAGGCTTCATTTTTGAAAAATGTATATCTGAATATCTTCAGGATGTATTATTAAAAAAGTTTAAAAGACGCTTATTTAAAGTTCTAAAAATATGATTACTCTGGTTATATTGGGAAAACAGCCCATCACCGAGTCATCCTTTTATTTTGAAAGCCGGTCTGCAAATGTGAATGTCTTTGTACTCCCGCGGTTAGAGTCAACAGGGCCTGATATTCAAAAGGTTGGTGTGTACACAAATGTCTTTGCCTCTGCAAAGCTGATCTACAAATGAGCTACTAATGATATTGTGGGTGCAAAATCAGCGGAACTGCGGGCACAGACTTTTTAGCGTGTTTTTGCCTTCATCAATATGCAAAACATATGATAACCCAAACACGCAAATTTATGGGAGATTGATATGCAGATGTAGCTAATCCCTGATCACCTGCAACGCCATGTATCAAGCCTGAAACAGATTGCGGGTGTTGTTTTTGCGTCAAGATTTAGCACGTTTGAAATGCAGGTACTAACTGGGACGCAAAAATCTCTGCTGTCACTGTGGCCAGAAGGAGGCATAGATATAATGACATATGACGGAGAGAGAGAATCATCTGTCCATGAATCAACAGATTTGGGTTGTCAAAAATAATAATAATAGATGAGAATAGAGGATTCTATGTAGGATTATCTAAGGTCTGATTTGGAGCCAATCACACAAAAAAAACATAACATATATCCTATGATAAAACTCCTTACAAAACTTTTTTTTCCTGTATCTGGATCATTCCAACACACCATCGCTGTCAGTGAGATAATCTGCTGCTGAAACACAAACCTGATCATGCAGAAGTGCGCTCATAATTGATCATCCACCTGAGAAGCATGTACAGCTTGTTAACTGTAATTTGACTTAATGCAAAGGACCCACTGTGCTTTGATGTTAATAATATATTTAATAGGAAAAAAATAAAGACACAAGGCAGATTTAATCCTTCATTTACAAACTGGATGCTAAAATCACTTCTTAGCAGGTGAAAAATCATCATTTTAGAATGGCCTTTCCATGTGGTGAGAAAGAGAGTGTATGCTTTAATCTTGTCACTAAACAAAACACATTGCCTTATTGTGTCATTGCAGAACAATCTTAACTGGATCAGTTTGACTACATTGTTTAAATGTGACAATATGCCAGGGGAGGGATTGTAGAGTAAAAAAATATTTTGTCACCAAAAAAACAATTTAAACAATCAAGCAAGTTGTATATTGTTAACATATTGGCAAAACAAACAAAATGAATTCAGTAAAATCATTGGAAAATAATTTATTTTTATATATATAAATGTTCAATTTAAATTCTTTGCAGGACAGTTATTTGACTTTATGTGTTAAAATTAGCAATGCTATATGCCAACTCCTACAACAAAATATTTTTAAGTTGCTAATATTACATTCGGCCTCAAATATTGTGGCTGTTTATGATAAACTCTTCAAATAAATACTTTCAAAAAAGAATTAAAAGATCAAGGGAGGCAAACCTCTAATAATCTCGCAACCGTTGCGAGTTATGTCTAAATATTACTAAAACGGTTAACAAGCTGTGTGTGCTCCACTGGGGTTATCAGCCTAGACCAGCTGCCCCGTGTGTGCACCGATGGCAGAGAGCGCCCCCCACTCTAGTCACAGCTCTGCCCTCCTGCGTAAATAATAGACGTCAGACGTTTCTACCAGCCTTTTTCAAAACCAGGCAGGCATAATGAGCCTACTACCATGTTTGAAAACAGCGTGAGCATTAAAGGTTTCCCCTTAAAGAATACAATGGCTTGTAAAAATATTCATACCCCTTTTACTTTTCCACATATTATCACATTACAACCACAAACATAAATATATTTCATTGGAATTTTATGTGAAAGACCAACACAAAGTGGTATGCAATTGTGAAGTGGAACGAAAATTATAAATGATTGAAAACATTTTTTACAAATAAAAAACTAAAAAGTGCAGTGTGTAAAAGTATTTAGCCCCCTGTACTCTGAATGCAGCCTTCAGAAGCTGCCTGATGATTGCTAATGACTAAATAGAGTCCCCCCTGTGTGTAATCTAATCTCAGTACAAATACAGCTGCTCTGTCATGGCCTCAGAGGTTGGTAAAGAGAATATAGGAGCAAACAGCATCATGAAGTCCAAGGAACAAACCAGTCAGGTCAGTGATAAAGTTTAAAGCAGGCTTAGGCTACAAAAAGAGATTTCCCAAGCTTTGAACATCTCACGGAGCATTGTTCAATCCATCATCCGGAAATGGAAAGAGTATGACCTACCAAGACAAGGCCGTCCACCTAAACTTACTGGCTGAACAAGGACAGCACTGATCAGAAATGCAGCCAAAGGGCTCATTGTGACTCTGGATGAACTGCAGAGATCCACAGGTCAGGTGGGGGAATCTGTCCACAGGGCAACTATTAGTCATGCACTGCACATATGTAGTCTTTGGGGACACACCAAACATGTGGAAGATGGTGCTTTGGTCAGATGAGACCAAAATGTAACTTTTTGGCCAAAATGCAAAATGCTATGCATGGAGGAAAACTAACACTGCACATCACTCTGAACACACCATCCCCACTGTCAAATATGGTGGTGGCAGCATCATGCTCTGGGGGTGCTTCTCTTCAGCAGGGACAGGGAAGGTGGTCAGAGTTGATGGGAAGATGGATGGAACCAAATACAGGGAAATTTTGGAAGAAAACCTGTTGGAGTCTGCAAAATACTTGAGACTGGGGCGGAGGTTCACCTTCCAGCAGGACAACAACCCTAAACATAAAGCCAGGGCTACAATAGAATGGTTTAAAACAAAACATTTTCATGTTAGAATGGCCTAGTCAAAGTACAGACCTAAACCCAATCAAGAATCTGTGGTGAGATCTGAAAACTGCTGTTCACAAAAACTCTCCATCTAATCTGACTGAGCTTGAGCTGTTTTGCAAAGAAGAATGGACAAAAATTACAGTCAGTAGATGTGCAAAGCTGGTAGAGACATACCCTAAAAGACTTGCAGCTGTAATTGCAGCAAAAGGTGGTTTCACAAAGTATTGACTCAGGGGGGCCAAATACTTTGGCACAATGTCTTTTTCAGTTTTCCATTTGTTAAAAAAAGAAATCATGCATAATTTTCGTTCCACTTCCACTGTGGAAAAGTTCAAGGGGTATGAATACTTTTACGAGCCACTGTAGATCCAGAATATCCAGTAGGTTTAATTATTGTAGTAATGTGCTTACTGGTCCTAAAAATAAGAATAAATCAGTCACCTGCAGCTCAACCTAAATGCTGCAGATAGAGTCCTGAGCAACACCAGAATCATGGAACATATCCAAGCATACCTTAAATACCTGCTCTGGCTCTCTGTTTGGACATGGAAACTTTTTGTTAGCTTTAAATCAGATTGTGACTGCTTACTTGTTTAAATTTAATGGTAACTATTTACCTGAAGACTTTCACTTTAATATGTCTCTATGAATCAGTTGGAATTTAATTTAGCCTGAACTTTACTAGGTGGAGAAAGAACAACCATCAGAGGCATTTGTGGGCAGTGGGCCCTCATCCAATCAGGATTCAGCTGCTGCTGTAAACACGCAAATATACAGTAACATTAGAGTCAACTGACTGCCTGTCATGTGACACCATGTAGCTGGACACTTGTGTTTCCTGTTATGGTATAGATTTAATATGGCACACAAACGCTAACCAGACGCTCACTGTCAGTCACGGTTGTTGTCATGGTAAACAGTAAACAGAAAACAGAATGTGCAACCTGAGTGTGTGTTCCATGGTGCTCTGTATGAGCTTAACTGTGTTATATCCAATAACCTGAATTATATCTAGGTTACTCTGGTTGATACAAGCTGACTGAAAGACTCACAAACATGCAGGAAGACTTTGTGTTCATCTTTAATTGGCAGAATCTGTGAAATTGTAAACACTGTATCTCCTGACTGCAGAAAAAATGACTCACAAAACCGGGGTAAAGATTCACTGTACAAATGTGTGCTCCATTTGTAAGTGAATTTGTAAGTTGTTTTTTTATTTTGATTACCAGAAATAATCTCAAACAGAGCTTGATCAGATCCTGAAAAGGACAAAACACAAAGACAATGCTAAATGTCCCTGTGTTGTTTCTGCCTTTCTTGATATTTAATCTCCCTACTTTGTTTGATCTTCTTGAAACTGCTTGTTTTACTTTGCCAGTCTGACTTATCCTTGTGTGTCCTACATGTACTATGAACTCCTAATCCCTTACTTACCATCGCCAACCAACTTTAGACTGTTCAAACACTGGCCAACAGCAGCTACTGTCTCTGCAGAAACCCGATTCCACTGCTTCCAGGAAGTAGCCTTGTCCTGCATGTAGAACTAAAGAGGCTTGTGTATTTCAGCCCCAACATAAAAATATAGGAGACATTGTTGTCAAAAGTGATACAACGACTCTATTGGTCCCTCACATTGTTTGGCCCACTCTTCTTCTGAGATTTCTGCATAGCTCCAAAAACATCCCGTCACACTATTTATATCAGATTGAGGTCTCAACATTCACTTAGACCATTGCAACATCTTGATTATTTTCTTTTTCAGCCATTCAGTTGTAGACTTGTTGCTGTGATTGGGACAGTTGATGACCCAGTTTGGGCAAACTTCATGATTTGGTCAGATAGCCTCACATTTGACAATACAATTTTTTAATATTGATTCATGGTCAGATTACAAGGTGCCCAGAGGCAGAAGGTCCAATCATTAGGCCTCCACCACCATGCTTTGTAGTTAGTATGAGGTGTCTGTGCTAATATCCTGTCAAATCATGCTGCCATATTGTTTTTGTACGAGAAGAAGGTTTCTCTTTCAACCCTTCCAAACACGTTTTGCTAGTTCAGTCTGTCATTTCCAAAACTTTAACTTTATACATGGTAACCAAGTCTTGCAGTCCTGAGTCTGAGATGGAGCTCTTCTTTTATTTTTATTTTTATTTTTGTAATTTCTCTAATTAAAGCATGCTGATCTAAGGCTCATTTTGTTGGGACATCAGCACTGGAGATTTACAAAAAGAAAACCAGAAAAAAAGATTTCTCCTTTTTCTGGTTCAATTTATTCTGAATAAATAATATATTGTCTGATGTGTTATTGGTTATTTAAGGTCTGAATAATCTGATTTTGGGATCTGTTGGGGAGCAGGTGACCTGGTTTTGTGACTCGCAAATGGATTATTGCTGCCATTGTGACGGAATATTTTTTGTTGTTTGTCAGCCCACAGTGGTTTACTCTAAGTAGAAATGGAGATCTTGGGACATTAGGCTCAGAGGATTATTATTCCTCAGTTATGTCAGGTGGATAACACCTATGTTATAAGCATATATAAAATAACCTCATTCACTTTGAAGGCACGGATAAATTCAACCCCACAGTTGATCCATGGAAACTGAAACTGAGAAAGCTGTGAGGAACTCTGATAATCCCTGAAGAAACTTGGGTGTCCTCTGATTTTCAGGTTGGGACAATTTGTGCTGCAACCTCTTAACACTCAGCTAGCCTCTTTAATAACTGACCTTATTTTAGTGGGCCAACCTCTGAGCAATGTTTCCACCTCCTAAAAATATCCATTAGCAGCAGCAACTCCCACCATTTGAATCATCTTCTCAGTAGCTGTTTCAGCCTGCAGGAGTCAAATGCTGCAGACCTGAGGCTCATTTTTGCAGAAAAGACTAACTTCTCTGGGTCTGGGTTAAAGTCCTTAAAGCACCCTCAGTTTAAGTGTTCCACATCAGAAGGTATTGTTCTCTTTGTAACAGTCAGAGAAACAGAAAAGTGATTCCCTTGGAGGTGATGCTGTTTTCAGACTTTCCTGGATTCTGACAGCAGTTCCTTCACTTCAGGACTGGCCTCTATTGCTAGCTTAATGCACAAGCCTCTGGAGGACCCTGCAACCTCACCGCCCCGCCGGTACCTCCACAGGAGAACTCTGCATGTCCGCTGCTGCCATTGTTGCTACCCACACCATGTAAACTGGACGTGGATATCATCATTTGAGACGGCTCTGTTACAGACTCTCTGCCGAACGTTCTCTTGAGGTTCCAGGATTTGTTCAAGTTCAATCTTCTGTAGAGTAACAGCTGAAACACCATCTGCAGGATCTTGTTCATTAACTTTTATTCCTAAATATTTACCAACCAATTGAAGGTTTTTTCAGCATTACTGTTCAGATGGAAAGCTTTTTATTGTAATCCATCTTCTTGAAAAAAAAAATTGAGATGAGAGAGTTGCTTCCCATTCCAGGGAGGCGCCAGAGGGAAAGCCTCCCCAGCTTGCCTTCTCATCCCTCTCACTCACTCCCCATCACCTCCTTCTCCATCCAGACCTCCAAAAAATTTCCATTTTTCCACGTGGTTAAATGCTGCAGGTAGGACAGCAGGATTTTTATGTTTTATCTGCTTAAATTGTTCGTCAGAATGTTTCCTTTTAATGGACATTCTAATCACATGATTGTTTTTATTTTTCCAGGTATGAAGCCGAGAATGCCTTCTTCTCCAGCCTAAAGCTGAATGATTTCAACATCATTGATACACTAGGAGTCGGAGGCTTCGGAAGAGTTGAGCTGGTATGTCTCAATGCCTACATGCGCTCTTAGTGTAATGCCAGTGACTCCCAGCAGCTCAGAGGAGCTTATAGTTTTAATCAAATCTGTTGAGAGGTCAATATTCCAACTGAATAATAAACTGAAAACTAGAAGCGAGAAAACTGTTCCACTCTGGTCACTAGTTTGATACCAGTTCCTCATTTCAAGTCACAAATACAGAAACAAACAGAACATTTTTATGAAAATTCAAAAATCAGACATACCACAAACAGTTTTATTGTGACTGTGTGATAGTTACAGTATGTTTCTAGTAAAGTATCATTGCTTTTAACTAAAAACAAGTCCTCATTGGCTGAAACATCATAGACCTGCAGTTCTGGACTAGAACAGGTTTAGGAAAGTTCAGTGTTGGGTGATGGGTGAACAGAGGAGGGACATGATGGAGGGATGAGGTGTTTGACGCACTGCCGCTTGAGGAGTCAGCTTTCTCTATCGCAGGAGGTGGGGTTGGAAGTGACTGTTGGTCGAAAGGAAAGCCCTGCTGCGGGTTTGCCCAAAAACAGATTGGATTCCAGGCCCGGGTCTCCTCCTGAGGTATTTTTAGTTGTTCTGAGTGTAACTCTGTGTTGCTAGGAAAGAGGCAACCTCTGACCTCCAGACCGCCTGTCTGACCTGAACACACTGCTAATGACATCATCATGAAAATTTGGCTCTGTTTGAGTTTTGTTCCAACAGGTTACTTTAGTAACTTTACTTCAGCATGGACTTAAATGTTCCACAATTGTTTGTATTTTGGGCAGCTTCCTGGCATCACAGTAAATTTTTAAATAAAAAACAACTTTTAATGTGGGCACTTTCTGTCTAATAAAGGAAGTTTCCAACATGTCAGTAAAACCAAAAGTAAAATAGTTAGAGTTGTCTTTGCTGGAAAACTCTGAGTGGAAACCCGTCTCCAGTTCCCAGTGTTTTTCCGTCGGTGCTGGCAGGATAGAGGGGTGGCGGATGGGGTTGGAGCTCAGATATCCTGACATGGAGAATCCTTCCAGAAATAGAGGATTGTGTCATGATCTATAAGAAGCATAGTGAGGTGTTTATACCCTGAACACTCCTCAGATATGTCACAATATCCCTGAAGCAGATTATCTCAGTTTTTGACACTATAAAACTGCTAACGTTTCTAAAATAAGCAACAGTTTAATCTAATGTAAGACGGACCAGACTCAGCTCAGAACACGCAGGGAAAGTGAAGAGATAATAAAATGCAATTTATTTGGGGATTTATTTTTAAAGAGTGAGAAAACAAAAAAAGAGGACTAAACCATAGATCTGATTGTTATAAAGTAGCTAATGAAAAAAGCTGCAGTTAGTGACAGGCCAATAAAAGCTGCTGTTGAAGAGCTATGGGTTCCTTTACAGAAATGATTGGTCTGAATATCAGGGTGTAACAGCTCACATTATTCACAGTTAGATACGAATTTAAAGAACACACAACCTGTTTGAGCACCAGGTGGTGTGTTTACCACTGTCGTATAGCCCCACAAAATGTGACCTTTTAGACTTCCCATATTTTTGTCTACTCTCTCCTCAGCTGCATTAGATCAGGTGAACCAGAAACTTTTTCTGTGCTTAGATTACCAAGCCTGTCATCATCTGTTCCTGCACTGCTTTGGTGTGGAGAGCTTTAGAAAGCATCTTCAACTGCTCTTTTTCCGTCATGTCACTAATGCAATAAAAACACATGTGAGTGCCCTCTACTGGAGGACAATGGTACCAGGCTGTGATGTCAATATCGTGATGGTTGGGTATTAATAGATATACCTTTACTGCTCTACTGTATAAAACACATGACACACAAGATCCAAACAGTCTGTGTTTGTTCAGGTGCAGCTGAAGAATGAGGAGTCTAAAACGTTCGCCATGAAGATTTTGAAGAAGCGTCACATCGTGGACACGAGGCAGCAGGAGCACATCCGCGCAGAAAAACACATCATGACCGAGGCACACTCGGACTTCATAGTCAGGTCAGAACCCTCTGAGTCTTTATGTTTTATGTGATAATTCATGTAGCAAAAACAAGGTTCCTAGAGAATGTACTAGTTTCTCCTTTAAAAAATTTTGATCAGTGTGCTCATTTGTCCTGAGGTTTCAGTTATTACAAGAATTGCAGGTGTTCTGATTTCTCACTGTGACTCTGTATTCTTGGTTGTTAGGTTGTACCGAACGTTTAAAGACAGTAAATATCTATACATGCTGTTGGAGTCATGTCTAGGTGGAGAGCTGTGGACCATTCTGAGAGACAGGTACGCTGCTTAGCTAGATGAAACAGAGGCTTTGACCTGTAGATGCATGGTACTGTAAATTCACAGCTTTTAAAAAAAATGCTATAGGAGATCCAACTAAAACATGAGAACAATTTACTTCTTTGTTAGAACCATTCCATTCCACTCATTTTTTTTTTATTAATTAAAAATTGTAAATGAATTGTTTTTTAGATGCTTTATTGATTTTTTTTTAGTATGACTGATTACATAATTTATATTATTATTAGATAATTTATTAGATTAGTTTTGTTTCTATACAGTTACTGTATAAATAACAGAACTTCTAAACTAACTAGAAATGTAGAAAAAAAAACATATATTTTAATTATGTTTTTAAAATAATAATTTATTTGTTGTGTTATTTTGTTTGTAGATATTATTAAGATTTGCTTGGAAAGTTTCAATTTAAAGTTTTTTTTTTTTAAATAAGTATAATATTGTTATGGGAGACAATAATTACATATTCAATTTTATTATTTAGTATTTGGATCTTTTATAAACAGAACATTAAAAAAGTAATCTTCATATATTGAAACTTTTCTATGTTTCAAACATTTTCATGCTTTAAATTAACGTTTGAATGTGCCTGATAAAGAAACTGGTGGGGATAAAAATGTCTCTGAACTCCAGACATACAATCATCTGCATCTCTGTTGGTTCCAGAGGTTCATTTGATGACTCAACCACTAGGTTTTACACGGGCTGTGTGGTTGAAGCATTTTCTTACCTGCATGCCAAAGGCATCATCTACAGAGACCTGAAACCTGAGAACCTGATCCTGGACAGCCGAGGATATGCCAAGCTGGTACGTCCACTGTCATCCAGCAGATTCACACAGGTCCCATGTCAATCTGTGATTTACATTTATCATGTTCAAAAAGCTCCCACATCTTTGGACAAAAAAACTGAATCTGTGCATCTAAATTTTGGTATGAAATACATTTTAATAATCTCAAACTTTATTCTTTTACAGGAATTAAAACTACCATTAAATTCCTGTGAATGAAACCCACATTTGTGTCCAAAGATGGAATGTAAAAGGTTTTGTCTTTTTGCAGGTGGATTTTGGCTTTGCAAAGAAGATCGGATTCTGTAAGAAAACATGGACGTTCTGTGGAACGCCGGAGTATGTTGCTCCGGAGATCATCTTGAACAAAGGTCATGATGTTTCGGCAGACTACTGGTCTCTGGGGATCCTGATGTATGAGCTGCTGACCGGCAGGTAAGGTTTCACATACCTGAGGTCAGAAAAATCTAACATTTTACATTTTTGAGTTCTAAAATGTCCATTTTGGGTCTGCAGTCCTCCGTTTTCAGGTCCAGATCCAATGAAAACTTACAACATCATCCTGAGAGGCATTGACATGATCGAATTTCCCAAGAAGATCACAAAGAATGCTGCCAACCTCATCAAGAAGCTCTGCAGGTAGGAGACACTGTTTCCCAAAACATAATTCACAGATTCCAGCCTCAGCTTAGCTATTCGACCATGTCTTGATTGTGTCTGCAGGGACAGTCCATCGGAGAGACTCGGAAATCTGAAAAATGGAGTGAAGGACATCCAAAAGCACAAGTGAGTGAACTGAAAAAATTGGTTTGTTTTTGTTTAAATCTTCTTTACATGAACTGAGTGTTTGTGTGTTCAGGTGGTTCGAGGGTTTTAACTGGGACGGACTGAGGAAAGGAACACTGACTCCACCCATCACGCCTAAGGTAGGCAGGCAGAAGGTTTAAACCCCCTTGACACATGATTCTAAGTTTCTAAATGCCCCACTTTGTTTTTTCTGACCTTGAGTTTTTTTGTGTTTTTGTTTTCAGGTGTCCTCGCCAATCGACACCAGCAACTTTGACAATTTTCCAGAAGACACAGACGAGCCGCCGCCTGATGATAACTCAGGATGGGACTATGACTTTTAAACAGTCCTCCTCTCTATGATGACGTTAAAGATGAAGACCCACCAGGCGACAAAGCCGACTGTGGAGAGTTCATGCTTGATCTGAACTTGGGTCATTAAATGATTGGAGCTCTAAGCGTAAATGGAAGCGCATGGAAAAGTATCTGTGGAAGATCATGCGCTCATCCAGTAGGTTCATTCAAACATAGCTGAGTGATGAAGCAGCTCAAAGTGCAGAGCTGGCTTTACATTCTTGATTCTCTTCTGGTTCTTAGAAATCTTTGGGAATGTTGAACTGTTCAACCAAACAGAATGCTGCTGAGCTTTTCTATGAATCTGAGTCATTGTTTTGCTGCAGAGGAACTCTGAGGCAGTTCTTCCTTCAGCACCTGGACCATTGTGGTCTCCTTTAAACCTACTTTGTAGCTGCAAGACTCTTTGTTCCAAATATTCTTACAAAAATTAACTGATCCAGCTGCAAATGTTGAGGTTCTTTAGTTTGTGTAAAAAGTGCCAGTTCTCAGCATCGCCTTCAGTTTCTAAAAATCCCCTTAGGAAACTGCCAGGACTTAAATGACAATCTGCTTCCACTGAAATCTGACAGATATAAGGAAAACGCCTGAAGGGGTCCCAAAGTTGTTCTCAGATATTATTCACAATATGTCTTCTCACCTGGAGATCTTTTTTTCTTTAGACACTTTACTGATGAATAAAATTAGTTTTAATATGGATAAAACAGATCAGATCTGAGTTTAGGCCCGAATAGCAAGAGAAACAAAGAAACAACAACTAGAAAAATGATTATTAGAAACTGCTGACCTTCCAACTTAAAAACGTTAAGGATCAAGCAAAAGATTTTTCTTAGAAACTTTTCTGTCTTTCAGTCTTTGAGTAGCAGCATGAAAAAGAAATTTGGTGTCATACATCAGTACTTCCAAGTACAGGCACTTCTACATCTTTGTTCGTTACCAGGTGGTTGTTTGTGTGAAGCTGGGCATGGTCAGTGCAAAATGGATTTACTAAATGATAATGTCTGCCTCAGTGGCAGCATCAGTGATTTAAATCCTATTGGTTCTGAAATCTGCAGAATTCCACAAATGCTCATTTCCTTTTCTTGTGCAGAGAATTTGTGAATGAAAGTGTAATTTCCTGCTGAGAACTAACATTCATGGAGCAGTGAGACAAGAATACACATGTACATGTACATGTGCAATGACCAATAAAGATGATGATGATGATATCATGTCAATGCAGATTCCCATTAAGCAGGTGACATTTATCCTTAATGTTTTAATAAAAGCTAACCCACCTTCTTTCCTGGTCCATGAAAGCAGTTTACCTGCATCATTTCAGACTGGTTTGGAGTTTCCTTCCTGTTACTCTGTTACTGTGAGCATAAACAGATCACATTGGTAGAAGCTAAGCTGGAAACTTTCTACCGACCAGGTATAATTACTAAAACATTCAGCGAGGATTTCTCCAGTAACAAAGAAAGGAAAAACCATTGGTCTTTTCACAAGGATTTTAGAATCATTATAGTGTTTGCTCCCATCTGGTGGGTTAATGTTGCCACTGTAATTTTCTCATGGTGCTGAGAAGACTTTAAATATATAGCTTTTTACGCTCGGTGCCTATGTGATGTGTGGATTCTGTGAAAGCTTTTAACATCAGATTTCATTTGGCTCTGATTTGCTCAACAAACAACATTATGTAAACAACCATGGAGGAGCTGTGATACTCTGAAGCTGTGACCATGTTTTCTTTAACTGAAATGAGACTCTGTAGAAATCCTTCTTCCATTCTGCAGACAGTTTGATCTACTTGGTTGGCTGTAGTTTTCACTTTGTGCCACTACATGTCACTGCTTAAAATATGCTGGACATTAAACTCCTATAACTTCGTCTAACTGAAGATTTCTGTAAAGATTGCTACTAAATGAACTATGTTTATTCGACAATGAAACTGATGATGAAGAACATCGATGACAAGGTTTGATCTCTTTCTGATTAACCCGTTTCTGATTGATCAGCTAAATGTGCACTACAGAAGGGTTTTAAGCACCTTGTCAGCATTTACAGCTAAAGTCAAATGACTCTACTACAAAACAGACTAGGATTCAGAGTGAGGTCTCTTCATTAAACCTGTGACCATGGTTGAAAAATCAGGTGCTGCAGCAAAACAAACTATTACATGCACGACCTTTGCATGCTAACAGTGTTGAAGTGAAAGAGTTGCGACAGATGTGCAGTTTTGATGTCTACTTCCTCAAAGAAGGATCTCTGATCTCTGTATTTTGTGCAATTTTTAAAAGAGTGAACAGCTGTGTTCATTTTGTATGAAGCTTTTGTATTATCAGTCAGACTTTACTGCAATATTTTTGTAAAATAATCAGTTGTGTGAAATCTCTGCATGACGACAGTGGTAACAGTGTGTGGTCTGCACCACCAGAGGGAGAGTATAGTCCAGTCAATACAATCAACCAAAATTATCTGAGAGTTATTATCTGGAGTCATTTTAAAAGTCAAATATAAAAATGAGTTTCTTTATCTGATGGCAGCCAGCCAGCATTCATTTTAGAGGCAATGACCTAATAAAATTATTTGATGCTTAATGTCAGTGAGGTCATGTTGGAGTATTAAAGTTTTGTTTGGACCACAAGGAAAAAGGTGTGTATATTTCAGTGATTCTAATTTGTGTTTATGGGTGATCTATTTGTATATTGAGGAATATGTTCCTATAGCTTCTATATATTTAATATTATGTTACAGTAGCTAAAGAAACTTCCTGTTTTCTAGTGCAGATAACTTCTATGAGTCAGACTGTTAGAAACTGAGACCTGATGCCAAACTCTATGGATGTTTTAAAAAAATAAAAGGTTCAAGAATAATTCTTGTACTGCTTATAGTGTACACACACACACACGGATAGACAGACAGACAGATAGATAGATAGATAGATAGATAGATAGATAGATAGATAGATAGATAGATAGATAGATAGATAGATAGATAGATAGATAGATAGATAGATAGATAGATAGATAGATAGATAGATAGATAGATATAGATAGATAGATAGATAGATTTGAGCTATGCAGATTTTTAGGGTTTGAATGCAGATCAGCTGAAACGTCCTCCTCCTCCTTCTTCTCCTGCTGCTGTCACACAGGAACCACCCCTCCCTCTCTGACTTCGCTGCAGCCCTCCGAGGACTCTGTTCAGATCTGATCAGCAGGAGGTGCCAATGCAGCAGAACCAACAGCTAAGCTCTAATCAGCTAATCAGTCCGTCCTTTATCATGTGCTGTGTACCTGCATCTTCACTCTGACACAAATATGCCTGAAAAATAAGGACAATAGAAATACTAAAATAATACCTAATAAAAACGTCATTAGTTAACATCAGGTAACAATGTATTGTTTTAATAATGAGCAACGAAAACAAATTATTAAGATACAATATTTTGGATGGAGACTGGAAGCAGATAAAGAGCAATAACTGTCACTGTGCAGGAGTGCATTATTGATTTATTGATGTTTATACGACCACAGGGATAAGGCTTAACATTAGTATTGATGTAGGTTTTTGGGATTTAGGTATTTATTGGATATATATTTATTTTGCAATCCATCAATACAGCTCTTTGTAACAAAATGTGACCTTTTTTATCTTGTCATTCCTTCCTGGTTGGAATAGCGTCACTTCCACCTGATTTCAATAATGGTAGATCTTCAGAACAGTAGATGGAAGCAATTATAGGCAGTGGATGTGAAGAGGCAGAACTTGTAACAGCAGAAGTTGGTACTTACAGACACAGACATCTCTTTGCAGTTAAATTTATACTTAATAATGTAAGTTTTTTGAGCGGCAGCACACTGAGCAGAATGATTTTATTCATAACATCGTAATGACATAAGGAAACATGCATTGATTTATGATGAAATGAGACTGAGAGTCTCCTGGGTGTAGGTGTTTGGCGTCAGCACCTTGTGGTCATTAGTGGTATTGTGGTTTAATCCTAAATTGATCACACAGTTCACACCAGGTGTAAATAACCGGATATGGTTTCAGATCTGAAACACAGATCAGGAAACACAGAGTCATACCTTAACCGTTTTAATGGTGTTACTGACGAAAAGGAGGATATTTGCTCTCTGTCAGGCAGCAGCTATCACTTGCTTTGAGGATAAGGATGTCCCTCCTCCTCCTCCTCCTTGTTCTTCTCCTCCTCCTTCATCTTGCGCTTTTATGAATGAGATGATGATGTCAGCAGCAGGACCCTCCTCCTCTGATGCGGGAAAAACCTCACCATCAGATAGAGAGATGCTCCCCACACATCTCTACTCCTGATGGAGGCAAACATCTCCATCCTCCTCCTCCCTCCTCTTCCTCACAAGACTGAGGATGAGTAATCCAGCCGGGGAGGGAGGGGAGACGAGAGAGGTGCACATACAGTGAGGGAGAGAGAGGGGAAGGAAGGGAGGAGACCATTGCATCATCACCATCATCATCATCAGTGAACGTGCAAAACGACAGGCTGAGAATTCAAAAAAACGTCCTGCTGCGCTGAGTCTGAACTGAGCAGGCTAATTCCTGAACACTCACTGCCAGCACAGGAGGAAGGAATCTGGAGAATTTGATCCATACTGCTGGATTTTACTGGACCAGACCCACACCTTTAGCACAAAACTGAGAAAAGGAATATTTTTATTCAACATCTTTACATCTGGCTGACCACAGGGATGAGGCTAATTTGTGGATCGAAGGCTGAGTGAGTCACCCTTTAATTTGGAGGACATGATTATTTTAATAACAGCAACCATCACATCTTCCTGCTCCCTCACCATGTAGTGATCCAGGGACCAGGACAGGGCTAATATCTGGATCCATCTAAGTGACAGCACTGCTGTCTGTATTGGACATATTCCTCTTCGGACCTGGTTTATCCCTGGATAGTGTATTGGCATGTTCTGTTTCTGCCTGCAGAGTTCTCTGCTTAAGCTCCATGCTCTGGAGGTGGAGGGGGGGTCTTCACAGGGGTCGTCCCCAGAGGAAAGCCCCCCTGCCCTGGGCAGCAAGGAGCAGAAGAGCCCCTGTGTTCCTGCTGAGCTGGGTGGGAAAGATGGAAGGACTACAGCTCTCTGCCACAGATCCCCAACAGATGAGAATCACCCACCAGGTACACCTGTCTGTCTCTTTCCCAACCTGTCTGTTTCTGTCTCCGCTTCTTTGTCTTTACCTACCTGTCTCTGTCTGTCTGCCTATGTGCTGGACAGATGTCCTTCAAAAGTTATTTTTCCGTAGATTAACTGTTTTCATATTTTTGTCTGTGTGTTTCTGGTGAATCAGCTCCTTCCTGCTTCTCTCAGTTTGTGGGTTTGTGGATGCTTGTATGTGTTTTCAGCCTCCCACTACCCCTCAGCAATCAGCTATTTATAGCAACAGAAGTAAAACTCTGTGAAGCACACTGACCTCTTTCAGCTCTTCTATTCTCATTTAATCTGCTTGCTTCACTGAAGCTGCTCTCTGTTAGTATTTGCTGAGTATTTAAAGTCTGTGCAGAGCTTTAACTGTCACTGGACACCAAGGAGGCTTAGCTTATACTCCATGAACATCTTTACAACTAGTTAATGACTGAAAACATTGAGAAACTGCTGTGATACTATGAAAAATACATGACAAATGAGTCGTTATGCTCCATTAATTTGCCATTTGTTTTCAGCAGAGCTTCTGACAGTCCTGACCAGACCTTCACAACCCTCCAGACATCAGCCATTAGCTTCCATCCATCCTAGCCAGCAGCCTCCGGTCTTTGATGGGGTATTGTCCCCCAGTCCTCATCATTCCCCACAGAGGAGCAGCCCTGGATTTGAGGTGGGAGGAGGAAACAGCTCAGAGGGAGGAGGAGGTGGAGCTCTTCTCCAGCTACTGGCGGGACTTCCCAGTCCCCTGCCCTCTCCACGATGCTGCAGCCCCAGCCTGAGGTTCAACTCCGACCCAGATACAGCACCATCACCACCCTGCAGCCAGCAATACATCCTGTGAGCATCCTAAGCCTTAGTGTCATATTCCAGCCTCATGGGGTCATTGTCCTGAATGTTGGAGATGTTGCCTTATTTTAAAAGATGGGTAGCAAACTCTATTCCAGGGTCCTGCATCTTTTAGATGCCACAATTCAGCCATTTGATTCAGGTGTGCTGAATCAGAGACACATCTAAAAGTTGCAAGACACTGGCCTTGGAAGACTGGAGTTCGACACACTTGGTTTAAAGGAACGTGTCATAAGCGGATCTCTACAGAACATGAGGACATGTGGAGGAAGTGACAATCATTTGAATCAGGTGTGTTGGAGTTTTTTAGACTCATCTAAAACTCAGGACTACTCAGGACACTGGCATCTGAAGACTAGAATGGCACTGATTTAGTCGAATTAATGGATTTACAGGTCCTTCTCAAAATATTAGCATATTGTGATAAAGTTCATTATTTTCCATAATGTCATGATGAAAATTTAACATTCATATATTTTAGATTCATTGCACACTAACTGAAATATTTCAGGTC
>JAHUTJ010017244.1:2847-25907 GCA_036250325.1 Characodon lateralis | reverse complement strand
AATGGCTTAAAATCCCTCTGACCACTGTGCAGGACTTGTATATGTCATTCCCAAGACGAATTGATGCTGTATTGGCCGCAAAAGGAGGCCCTACACCATACTAATAAATTATTGTTGTCTAAAACCAGGTGTTTCAGTTTCATTGTCCACCCCTGTAATTAGCTCATTAAGTCCTCTGTGGTAAGGAATTCATCTTGTGCTAGAAGAAAAATGATAATATTAATCCTTAAGGTCGCTGGTATGAGGCAGTTGTGGTCCCATCGTTCAAATACTTTGGGTCACTGGTATAAAACATTTTTAGTCTAAACTTTTTAAATACTAATAATGTTTGGCTTTCACTGGTATGAGATTATTGTAATACAATCCTTCTAAGAAATCTAAAAATCTCTGGTCATTGTTGTAAAAAGAGCTTTAATCAAATTTTCATATACTAATAATATTCGGCTTTTGCTGGTAATCCTTCTGAGAAATCTGAAAATCTATGAAACATCATTCATTACAACTGTGCACTTTTTGGTAACGGTGCTGATGTTATATATGTTTCTACAGGTGTAGAAGTAGTCTTCTAGGGTGTTATCTTGTATTCTCTTCACCCCTCTTTCTCTCTATCACTATGTCATTCTCTTCCTTTTTTCTTTTTGCCCCACCTCTTGCTTTCTTACTTCTTTTTTTAATTTTCATTTCCGTTTCCATGTCCATTGCAATGGAAATAATCTAAAGCAGTTCCTAATAAAGTTTACTTTATAGATATGAGGCGGAGCATTATAGCATTAGCCATAATGCCACTTGTTTGCCATGTTTGCCACTTGTGAAAGTAAATCTGTTGGGCTTTTTCTTGTCACTCAGACAACAGTTCTGAGTGCTACTCTGCCGGACAGGACAAAAAAAAAAAAAATCCATTGTCAAATTTTTGAAGTTTTGTTTTGGACAACAAAATTGCTAATTCAGTGTCATCCAAATTTCCTTTTTGCAGTGTGCATAAACCTTTGCTATACAGAGGTTCAGAGGGAATGTCACTTTGCTCTAAATGTCTTACTGAAGTGAGCAAGATTTTACAATTGCACCAAATGTTTCATCTTCTTAAAATCAGTATAAGGTTTCAAATTTCTTAACATTTCTGAAGCCCTCAAGGCTGACTGAGTGAATAATGCCAAATATTCACAATTACATGTTACATAAAGATAAAATTGAACATAAATTTGCTCTTATTTTAACTGATACTTTTCAGTATTTACTAAATCTGAAAGATATAGGTTTAATCAGACAAGATCTGATATGTTCCAAAAAGATATAGTAATTTAGGGTATGGCCTGGAGAAGCAGAGAAATGATTGGCTTAACAAGAAGTACTATAATTTCCCTGGAGTGCACAGTTTCTCATAAATCACGTAACAGGTGGTTAAGAGTAAATAAAGATATAACATTAGAATAATTGACTTGTTTAAAGTTTGCTATTGTGCTCATGTGAAATTGCCATAACCGCTTTCATTTTATGTTTATATTTCTCCATGCAGTTGCAATTAGGATAAACATATAATATCCACTGAACCCAGCGGGGCACTAATGCTGAAAAATAGGTAACAGAGAGCAGGTACTTAATGAAACACAGCTCTGTGCACGAGGCGCTGATCATAATGAATGCTGTTTGGTGTATGAAAAAAGCAAACTAAAAAATAAACCTGAATGGACCTGAAAGACTGCAACAAATAAGTATATATATTGATTTATTTTGCTACGTCTGATCCAAAACTGATCCTGTCTAAGTACGTGGTGTTCTCTGTGTGCACCGTGTGATTGAAAGGGGATTTTGGCACACATTTTCTCTTCTCAATGCTGAACAGCCGACCTCGTGAACCACCAAATGGTGCCTGTTTCAGGTTTTCAATGTGGCAGGTGCCTTGATCACGATTCAACCAATTTGTCAACATGTGCTGTTTTCCTGAAACTTGGCAGACACTCCTCGATGGATTCCAAGTTGAAACTTGGATGATCACATTCCAAAGCTGGAGTTCTTTTTTATCTGTAATATAACCCCTTTATTCTTGTGCTGACCTGCACTTTTAAAAAGTACACATTACAAATCCACAGGGGAGAGAATCACGTGATACTTCAGGTGTAGCAAGAGACGGCAACTTGATCCAGAGCTCTGAAGACGGTATCAGTGTACTCATCCTGTCTCTTTTGATGGACAGGCTCTGCCCAACCCTCCCACACAGCGACACATAGGAAATATGTTTCAGGGAACGACACTTGCATACCCTCTTACACTTAATCATTGTCAATCACTCCGCTCACTTGGCTCGTTGGGTAATAGGAACAGATCCAACCTCACATCCCCTCCAATCTGTTTGGCTCTCATACGGGAGGTGCATGCTGTTTTCATGCCTGTGTGGGATGGCTTCAAGCTGTTTTCTTATCAAAAGACCCATTCAAACATTCTCTTTGAGAGGCATTGCAAACATCAGATCTTGCAGCCTCCGTTCAACCACATGCCTTGATTTAAGAGGCCAGAATCAGATTTGCTGCCACGAAGAGCTGTCACTGTTAAAGAATGGAATGTGATTTATCATGCTCAACCACACACACAAGCACACATGCACACACACTCAACATACACGCACAAACACACACATAGGGTTGATGACCAGAGAGAGAGCCTTAGTAGGCATATGTGAAAGTGAAGATGCACACATGTACCAACTGGTCACCCTTTTTCACAAAAATACCTTAAAAACACATGTTCTAAACCTCACCTTTGATCAGTTCAGCACTTTTACACAAACATAGAGCCCGTCATGCCACCAGTTATCTTACGACGTCTAGTCAGACCACATGCTTTTTAAAACTGCAGCTAAATCACCTTCCACCCTGGGATTCTCTCTAAACGTTCTCTTTTAAACCCTTCACTAACAGTCTCATCATTGATTTTATGTTTTTTTTTTTTTTTTTTCTCTCCCTCCTCGGGTTGTGCACAGGCAAACACAGCTGAACTCTAACTCTCTGGGTCCCACTGTGTCTCCCTCAGGGTGCTCTCATCAGAAAACAGCTCCAGAGCATCTTCAGAGTAAAACATCCTCAGCCATGTAGGCCACTGAAAGGCAAAGGTGACAGAATCAAGCTTCTTTTTTTTCAGTTTCAAAATGAGTTTCAGTGTTCGAAGGTTAGAGCATTACTCCTTCTCCAAACAAGTGATGTCTCTCAATGCTTTTTCTCACTTTTTATTTCATCTCTTCTTTTATTTCTTTCTGCAATATCATCATCTTTTTGATCGCTCTTTTTTCTTATCATTTCATGCTTACTTTGTCTCATTTTTGTCAGTGAGTGCAGTGTGTTGTGCCTTGCAAAACTATTGATTAGGTTTTTCACATTTTATCACATAACACAATGTACTTATTAGGATTTTCAGTCACTAGCCAACAAAAACTATTACCAAATTGTGAATAGGAAAAAAAAAAAATGCCATGTGATTTAATTTTTTATTCCCAAATAAAAATCTAAAAATGTGATAGGCATGTGAATTCTGCCCCTTTTACTCTGACAATCTAAATAAAATCCAGTCTAATCAAGTTACCCATCTTAGTATAAATACAGCTGTTCTAAGGCCTTAGAGATTTGGTGAAGAAATTTAATGAATAAACAGGTTTAGGTTATAAAACCATTTTTCCTGAGCAATTGCAGCTGCAGCCAACCATGGTGCTGGCATCTTTTTAAACAAGGTTTTTCTGAGCCATTGCAACAAAATCTTGCCCAGATATATAATTTTCCAGATATATATTGTCATTTCAATGTAAATCAAAAGTCTGGAAACAATATTTCAATCTGTGAACTATTTACTTAGCAATGTTCAGTGCATCATCTGAAAACATATAGAGCTCAGGTGGCGGAATCATTTGATGAAACAACTATTAGTTGTGCACTACACAAATCTGGCCTTCATGAAAGCCAAGATTATGGAGTTTTTGGAGCAGAAGAAATCAATGAGAAGTCTCCTCTGCATGTGGAAGAATTTGCTCTGGTCAGATAAAATTAAGATTGAACTTTTTGGCCTTCATGCAGAACACTGTGCGACAAAACAAAGACCTGTGACACACCATCCCCACCATGAAACATGGTTCTGGCTGCATTATGTTGTGTTTATGCTCTTCAACTTGAAAGCTGGTCAGTGGGGATTGTAAGATTGATGAAGAAATGGCTGAGAAATGGCTGTTTACAGACACTCTATCTAGTCTGAGTGATTTTGCGAAGACAATGGGCAATATTTTTATTACTTGGATGTACAAACCAGGTAGAGACACACCACAAGTTGTTGCTTTAAATAATTCAATGGCAGTTCTGCAAAGTATTGATTCAGAGGAAGTAAACAGGAATGCATGGCTCTTTCAAAATTTCTTTTATAAATTATTTTGAACGCTTTGTATCATTTTCCTTTTATTTTACTATGATGCACTTCTTTGTCTCGGTCTATTACATTAAAACACAATGATGTTTGTGTTTGAAACATTACAAAGATTTGAAAAAGTTCAACAGGTTTGAATAAGTGTGCAAGGCACTAAGTGGTATAGTGGTGTAAATAGTCATTACAAAGTGTTCTGAGGGAATGATGAGAAGACTAAACTTGCTGAGGACTGTAAAGTGTAAACCTTGCCTCCTCCCCTGTTAGCTCAGCCATTTTTGAGCGGTCAGGCCGTCCTGCCACAATCACATGCTGGCGCCACAATTGCTAAGCCCCAACTGCAAGCCTTTCACTGTGTAATGAATACATCCAGAAATAAACTTTAACCGCTCATGCCCCGTTGCTTGCCCCCTGTGCGTATATGTACAGAAGTGAGACCGGAATGGTGTTTGTGTTTGTTGCTCAGCATCGCGGCGCGTTCACCTGACCCAGGATGTCGTGTGGTAGCCGTGTGGTTCTGGTTCAACACAGAACCAGTCAGTGAGAGGGAAGATGACCACTGACTGCTTTTACCTATTGGTGGATACTCTTGGTCAGGAAACGTTTGGTGGGTTAGCTGCAAGTGTTGTTTGTACCTCAGAATTGTGTTTTACTTCATGTTTACCTGTCTTGTTTAGAGACATCTATAAGCTCTTGGCTCATGTAAGAGATGCAAAAAAATTTATATTTTTCTGTGTACTAGGTAAATGTCTTGAGGTTTTCAATTCTGTCTGGGTGTCTGTATGAATTTATGGTTTGTTGCCCACAGGAGATAAATATACCTGCACCAAATCCACAGGCTTGAGTCTTGATTGTGCAATGGGTGGTCGGATCAGAGCAGTAATTTTCCACATCTACCTTCAGTCCTGTCAAGTCCACCTTGCAGAGTGTTTCTACAAACCTGTGCTGCATGCTCCTGAGCCTTTGTACATGTGCATTTTATGTGCTTGCCCACATTTTGCTTGTTTCCAACTATGTGATTTTTGTGTTGCTTTTCCTTCACATCTATTCCTTGAACTTTGAAGCAACAGCAGGGATTTTTTCCATCTTTCAGGTTGCTCCTGGAATATATGATTCGGGTTCCATCCCATCATCTTTGCACAAACAAAAACAACTATGATTTTCTATATACTTTGCATTTGCATCTGTAATAAATAAAACCAATTAAGACATACTTCTAAATTAGGGAGGAGGCAATCCTAATTTTCTCTTTAAGTGCAGTTTCCACAGCAATCAGAGACCTCTGCAGGGGGTAGGGAATGGAGGCGTTGGGTGGGAATGCACGCAGCGGGGACAATCCAACTGAGTGCAAGAGCCTCCTGCACTCATGGCTAAGACTTTGCAAGCGTGCACTTATTTCTTCCTTCCTTCTTCTCTCTCTCTTTGACACACACGAATAAACCTAAAGGTTCACGAGTGTGTGTGCACATACAAATCTATTCAGACAGAGTAAATATCATGCAAGTATTCCTGCAGTTTCCTTTTCCAGCAGTATCCTTATTATTAACGCTGGAGCTCACGAAAGCATCCATGCTAACATTAATCTTATTGTTGTCAGTTTGATAAAGTAAAGGATTGTTTAGTGATTCACACAATGAATCTCAAACCCTATAACATGTTGTACTGTCTGTGTGACACTCAGGGACGTCGCCTAATGTGTGCAGGTTTCTTTTTCTTATTTTCCTGTGACTGGATTTGTCCCCAGGCAAATGTGAATATGACAGCTTCCTCAATCTGTTAGCAAGGGGAAATATTTATGGTTCCAGTCAGAATATTAGGGAACTTGGCCCTGTGTCATCATTTCTTGTCAAAGTCTGGTTGGATTCTCCCTTTTTTGTCTGATTATACCAGCATGTTATTTCAAACAGACAAATTGTATCCAAATGTGCAACTGAATATACAAATGCTTGTGCACCATGTCTTACATTTCAAGAGAGAGTCATCTCTTGAAGCCTGACTAAACACAAAAGAATACAATCATTGGCCTGTTATGAGTATCTGTAACAGCTCTCAGACCAGCAAACATAATTTTACATTAACAGTGCCTGTAAATTCGAATAGCAGGATTTTAAGAAGTACCTTATTTTTTTTTATTTTTTTATTGGCATGAAGTTTTGCTTTATAAAAACCAATGGAAAGCAACTATAGATGTTTAAAGCTTATATTGTGAAATTACAGTTTTGGGGTTATTTTCCTGCATTCTCTGTCACAACCTGGGAATTTATTACTTTCACTTGAGTGCTTAGGCTTTACTTTCCACGCTGGTAACTTTATATTGGCACTTTAGTTACTCAACAAAAGTCCATTGACATTTTAATAATACATTCTTTTTTAGATTTTTTGCAGCACTAGTAGTCTTTATTTTTATTATTTTCCAAAAGTAAGTAGACGGGAAGTGGAGTGGAGAGTGGCGGAAGACATGCAGCCCAAGATCGAGGCCGGGATCGCTATGTTCAGAACTGAGTCCTCTGTATAAGCTCTACTGCTATGCCACATGCTGCGCTCCAATAATACCACATTTTTTTAACAATAACCAATAAATTGATTTTTTGCCGCTTTTCAACTACTTACAAAAAACGAATTTGTGTCAGATTTTAGATGTGATGGTCAAGGTCATTTGATTATTATTATCTTTTTTGCTATTAATATATTTTGAGTTTTTGTGATAAAAACTTCTTTAATGATTAAAAAGTGTCTCACTGAAAATAATAATAATAAAAAAAAGGTTTTAAATCTAAAAAACTAATCTTTGTATTTTTGTTTGAATTTGTAAAATCTTTTCATATCTACTGAACCCACGACAGCTGTGTTGAGGACTGAGCCATAAAAGGTTAATTCTAAAGAAGCTGGCTTTTTACACAGTGCTGTATTCAACCACTATAATGGAAAGCGAAAGGAAGAAATGCGGTAAAAAATGGTGCACAAGCAAAAAGGAAAACCAAAATCTGGAGAGGATTGAGAAGCATGCTTTGTTAAGCCACTCCAGAACCAGAGACCTTAGATGCATCTTAGCAAGGCTAAGAACAAAATGGACTGGACAGTTCCTCAGTGGTTCAAAATTAGGGATATTGAGCACCAATACAGTACAATTAAATTTATTTAGGAAATCAAAATCACAGTTTCTGGAGGAAGAGTGAAGAGGCACAGAATCAAAGTTGCCTGAAGTCCAGTGTGAAGTTTCCACAGTTGTAGTGATATGGGAAGACATGTCTGCTGCAGTTGGTTCACTGGGTTTTATCAACTTCAGTGCAACCATCTACTAAAACCTTAGACTACTTCATACTTTCCTTTGAGGGCAAGGTTTATGGAGATGCTGATTTCAGTTTCCAGCAGGACTTGCCACATTCCCACACTGCTACAATTATCAATACCTTGCTTGACCATGACCTTGCAATCACTGTGCTGGATTGGATATAAACCTGGCCTGACCTGAACTCTAAAGAGATAATATGGGGTATTGTCAAGAGAAAGATGAGAAACACCACAACCAACAGTATAGACCAGCTGAAAGCCACTGGGCTTCCTTAACCCCTCAGCAGAACAAGAGGCTGAACACTTCCATGTTACGCCGCATTGATGTATCAATTCATGCAAAAGGAGCCTCGAACAACTTACATTCCACATTTTTATTGGCTTATGTAATATTCCAGTTTTCAGAAAAAATCATTTAATTTTTGTGTTCCAAATTGAGTGTTGATTAGCTATTGCCATAGTCATCAAAATTAAGAGAAACAAACTCTTGAACATTTTGTCTGTGTTGATTTAAACTTTTTAAATGTAATTATTGATGAAATTAAACTTTACATGACACGTGAGGTCTGTCATTTCCTGTAAGATCTACAAGTTAGCGTGCAGACGTTTTTAAACCAATATTTTGCTTCTTCAACTCAGTAGAACTTTTTCCTGTAAACAATTAAAACTTTCCTCCTGCTGTGATACATTTTTGTTCTTTTTAGTCCCGCCGGTTAACTCTTTCGATAATAGAGTAAAAGAAAGAAAAGAATACAAAATACGACATTCAAGCCATCACAGTGCATCTGACATTGCCGTCTTTTAGTTCGAAAACAGCAGAAAAAGCCCTGTCGCTCAGACACAACAGTTGATACTGAAACACTGAAGTATTCAGGAGGCACAAGGATGGAGAGGCAAAGGAAGTGAAAGGGGTGAGAGGGGAGAGGAATATGGATAAAAAAGAAAGAGAAACTGAGCATACAGGCCTTCTTCAGAACAGTGTTCATAGAGTCTGGCTGTTTCAGGTTCATCTCTCATTACTCCTGGGTGCTCTCTCAAGCCTAGCAGAGATGGATTTTGCTACACAAAGAAAGGAATAATCACCCTTTTCTTCTTCTCCCCCTCCCTCCCCTGGTAAACACACACGCACACACCCAACACGGGTGTATGCGAATGATAACACACATCACACAAAATTGCATGCACAAACATACGCACGCCCTCTCCCAGTCTGTTGTTTTTGCTATAGACATTGGCATACACGCACTGTGAGCGAGCATGAGCTTTGTGTGACTATGAGTTGCTGAGTGTGGCACTCATTCCCTCCCTGCATGCCAAGGGACTCGTCAATTATCTCCCCAAACGCACCTAGTCCTCGGGGGGAAAAAGGCGGTGAGGGAGACGTCCCTGTTTTTGAGGGAACCTGGAGTTTGCAACATTCACTTGAGTGAGAATACATTCACGCTCTAATTCTGGGCTAGCAGATGTAATGTTTTTTTTTTCTTTTGCTCCCTCTTTCTTTTTTCTTTCTCTTTGTCTCAATCTTTCAGGCTGTCTTGTACTTCTCATCGTTTCAACTACAAGAAGTTGGAGCTCCTAAAGGCTTTAGTCAATGTGTGCATTAGTGTGTGTTTGGTAGTCACAAGTGGATTCTGATTGTGTGTTCGCTCTGACTTGTGTGTGTGTGTGTGTGTGTGTGGGGGGGGGTGCTTTGTATTAACGGGTGTGTGCTTATAGTTTGATCTTTTTTATCTAATGCAGGCAAGGTGGTACTCCCTTAAGAGCTATTTTTTCCCTAAGCAAATATCTGCGTAGAAAAAAATAACAAACAAAAGAAAAACAATGATTTTATCATATTCATGTAATTAACTGTGCAATGATTAGCATTTTCTCTTTTCAAGCATGAAATACAGACAACAACCCCTTATTTAAATATAAAATCACATCAAGCCTTTCATGAATTCAAAGAACTGACATAATATGGTATAGTAATATCCAGAGAGCTTTCTCCAAATGGTCGGCAGTATATTTAACCGATTGCACTCACATGTTGATGCGTCAAATCATCAGTTAAACTTATACATAGATTTGCATCAAAGAAATGTAAAATACCATCACAAAGTTTTAGTTTTAGTTCAGTAATTCAATGAAAAAAGTTAAAGCCCTGCATTATATAGATTCATTGCACACAGAGATATTTTTCAAGTGACTATTTTTGTTCATTTTGATTAATATAGCTTATAATTCTCAGAAAATGTGAATATTACATTTAACACAGAAGTCAGTGCCTACTGAATAGAATGTCCATGTGCTGTACATTATATATACTACAGTATATACTAATTACTTGGCCAGGGCTCCGATTAAATCAATGCAGCAAAGAAAGCCAAGGTTTCTTTAAAAGCTGCCTTTAATTCGTCTGCATCATTGGCTCTGGTGTCTCTCATCTTGTTTTTGACAATAGCGTTTAGGTCAGGTGAGATTGCTGGCAAGTCAAGCAAAGGCATGGCATAGTCATTAAATGGGGTACTTTTGACAGTGTAGTCAGGTGACAAGTCCTGCTGGAAAATTAAATCAGCATCTCCATAAAGCTTTTCAACAGAGGGTACTATGACATGCTATGGAATACCCTGGAAGACAGCTGCAATGACTTTGGACTTTATAAAATCCAGTGGGCCAGCTTGACATGACTACCAAACTCATGACTGACTGTGGGAACCTTACACTGGACAATCCTGCTATATTGTGCACTTCTACACTTTTCCTTCAGACTTTGGAATTTAGATTTTTTAATGAAATTCTAAATGTACTTTCATCTGAAAAGAGGACACAGAGCAACTAGTCAAACCCTTTTCACCTTAGCCCAGGCAAGACTCTCGTGACATTGGCTCTAGTTTAAAACATCCAGTTGTAGGTCATGTCCTGGATATATCTGTGTTTGGTGGTTCCTAATTCCAACAGCAGGCCACACCTTGTGAATTTCCACCAAACCTTTGAATGGGCTTTGCTTCACAACCCTCCCAATGTCAAAGTTATCCTTTTTGTTTTCATCACCCTATTCTTACACACTTTTTCCTTTCACTCAGTTTTCTATTAATATGCTTAAATGGAGCACTTTATAAAAAGCCAGCTTGTGTAGCAATGACATGTTGTGTTTTACCTTCTTTATGTGGAGGATCTTATTATATCTCTGGCCAACTGTCAAGTCAGCAGTCTTTAAGATTGTGTTGCCCATAACATAACAATAACATAATAAGTTTTTCTATTTGAATTCTTTTATTTTCTTGGTCTTATGTAATATAATTTTCAGAAAAACAGAATTTTGTGTTTTCATTAGCTCTAAGGCATATCCATGAAATTTATAAGGAAATAAATGCATTGAGTTTCACTTTTTAAATCAAAGCGTAATAAATTAATGTTTCTGTGACATTCTAATTCATTGTGATGCACCATTATACATTGAATCAACAAGCAGATTGGTTGACTGGCTTCTAATGCAGAAAGAAAACTTCTCGGTCCTGTTTGTCTTGCTTGGTTGGCTCAGTATATCGGTGAGTGCCGAGGCTGCGAGGCTACTTCCACCTGGTTAAATTAAAGAGAATATGAATAATAGATGGAGGGAATGACATTTCCGTCGCCAGGGGTAATGAAAGACTGACTCTCAGCTCTGTCTTGTCATTTCTCTGATTCACTGAGAGCGCTAATAAAGATGACACTTGACAGGTAACGAGACCTATCACAGAGGCAGACGTGCACACATACACACTGGAAAGAGACCACGGTAAAGCGCATAGAGATATATACAGGACATACAGGAAAAGAAGTGCATCTAACCTCGAGCTTGAAATGTAAACTTTGCACAGTTTTCTAATCTAGTTTAAAAAGTCAACATCTACTCATCGCTCAGGGATTTCAATGGTACATTTGGAAGGACAGAAAGAGGGAAGTTTGCAGAGATTTAACAGCGGGGGAAAGAAGTTATCAACAAATTTCAAGTAGGTCGGTGAGGGCCGAATAGTGTGTTTGAGCAGAAAAGATTGAGTTCACCTCCGGCCTCCGCCACAGAGTGCCTAAAGAGTGGGTGTGCCATTGTTTACCATCCAGCGTGCGGGTAAACAATGAACAATGAGAAGATTGAGGGGTTGCCAGCTCCTCACCCTCGTGTTGCCATTTTGGGAACTCAAACACCCCCCCACCCCGCCAACCCCCCCAACACGCCTCTCCACCACCCCTGCACCGCCTACTCCCTCTGTCCCTCACTCCCCTTATTTTGCTACCTCCCTTGTTCAAATCCATCCACAGGCCCCAGAAACCCCAAAGGGCGGTCTGCCTATGCTGCCCTCCAAGAAACCACTAGATGGGTGTGGTTCCGCCTGCAACAGGGAAGCCATTTATTTTGGGCGCATCTCTGCTGACTGACTGGAAAGTTGGCTGCGTGCTCCGCTGGCTGAGGTTCCACCAGCCCTGTGGGCTATCAGTGCTTGACCTGCCCTCCCCCCTTTTGACCCGACCCACCCTTCAACACACACACAGACACACACACACACACACACACACACACACTGCAACCCTCCAGAAGATCAAATGCACAAGCAGTCACCCACTCCCATCCTCCTACCAACTCCAGCCAGGCCTTATCACCTCCTTATTGTTCCCCTCATTCTGCCTTTCCCACTCTTTTCAATTCACAAGGCGATGCAAAAAGACAATAATATGGCATGTGAGCTACATAGAATGCCATATATAAAGAAAAAGTAAAAAAAATGAGCATTAAAAACCTTTTTAACTATGCTTGCAAAAAGGAAATGGAGCAATAATAAAATGTTTGTATGAAAATTCTCTTGAAATTAAGACATTTCAGTTGTAAATCAGTGGGAGTTTGTGAAAAATACAGGAAAGGACAAATAGGCATTCCTGTATTTAGTCTTATTTGGATTTATGGTTTAAAGCAAAAATAAGCTATTTAGCTGCAATTATGCTCTCTTGAAGTGTATAACATATATTTTTGTGGCATAATGAAAATGGTTTAAATTGGAACTAAACTTCATTTGAATTCACAATGAAAAGGGGAATTTTAGTCCAATAAAGCACCCAGTAAATGTCAAGAACAAAGCACCACTGAGCAATTCTGGGTGCAGCCATCAACTCATTATATACACTATTGTTCTAAGTGAAACAATAAGTGGTGTGTGAAGAAAAGCACATTAATTTCATGTGTGCCATAAATTACTTTAAATCATAGAGATCCAGTCAGAAGAAATGTATCTGTCTTCAGTTCTATGTGTGTTGATGTACATATATGTACTTACAAGTAAAAATTTTAACAATGAAAAAATAATACATTTTTCTGGCACATCTTCATAAATTGTCCCAAAGACTTTATTTTTTAAATTAATTTTATTTGTATCCTCTGCATGTATCAAAATATTTAAAATTCTCTCTTTGAAATTATTCTAAAAGAAAATTCAAACAGTAATTCATAAACTTTATTCAGTCATTGTTTATGGTTTTCATTGCTAAAACTTGAGCAAATAGACCAATTTAAATCTTAAAGATTGACATAAGAAATAATTGTCAGATTCCGATTTTTTTCAAAACTGAAATCTTCTTTGAGGACTTAGGGTTTGGTGGCCATTATGGTAATTAGTAAAAAGTAAAAAGTAATATTTTGTATGCCTTATAAAAACACATGATATATTTAATCATCATTCATCACTTTTACACAGCTTGAAACTATGTTGCAAATTCTCCCTTTTTGGGAGAATGTCTAAAGTATATGTACCATATGTATACATAAGACATGTATTTGACACAGCAGGAAAGCAACATTTTAAACTCTTAAAGCTCTCACTGCAAAAATATTCTCCATTATATTATTTAAAAATTGCTGTCACTAATAATACTTTTAACCAGCTGTCTCTAATCTAACAAAACAAATCCTAAATGATTCTTCATCATACATCTAATTGAAAAAAATAAACTTATTCAATCTGGCATTACCAAAACAGGTTCAACTGAACCTTTTTTTGCTTCGGCTTTATAAGACACTGTAAGGTGTTCTTTATCTCATCTATTTCTCCCCAGGGTTCCCATATTGCTTCTGAGATGTCTGCGGGTTCCTTTGCTTTGGCGTGGCATGCTGACATTCCCTCCACACCCACACGGGCAGCCAATGTGCCAATTAGTGGCCTTCTCCGCAGGGGTGTATGGGAGGTGCAGAACACAGAGGAACGAGAAACGGCGGAGAGAGGCCGGGGGAGAGAGAGTATGTTTGAGCATCTCTGGATGCAACTGTGTATATGTAACAAGGCCTCAGACCTCAGACATTCCTTTCACTATGGCCTAGGGTACAATTAAAAGGGATGTCCCTCCCCTGCCTCCCCTCCTTAGCGGACCACATCAACGGAAGTTCTGGACCAACTGGAGGCTCTAATGATGGGAGAGAGACCAGGTCGCGACCCTGGTGTGCCACCTCAGCGTCACACCCTTCCTGTTTAGGTCCAGACGAGCTTCATGCCAGGAAAAAAGAGGGAGGGAAAGGGTACAGAGAATAAAGAAAGTGTTGAGTTTTGGAACATCTGGAAATCTTATAGAGAAAGATAGAGACACTCTAACATAAGAGCTGTTACACTAAAAGAGGCTGATTTTGCTTCAGTAAGGGTGCTGTCCAACTTGTCATAACAGTAAGAAATTACTTTATGCTGATGTTGCTGTTTCTGGTTTCTACTAACTAGATGATAAAAGTAGGTGCAAGAAAAAACTAAGCACAAAAAGGATGAAACAGGCTTTAGAGCACATATGGCTGTCTGGGTGTTTGTTAAGATGGGGCTATGGTCCTCCTCCTTGCATCAGACATCCAACGCTGATGGAGAGGTTTGGATAATGACATGTCTGTCTGTCATGCCTCTAGATTTTGTTCGCCCATTCTTGTGAGTCAGTTACAGCATGGGATATGTGTGTGGGTGGTAAAATGTGTGTATGTGATGTGAACCCTGTATCTGGCTTTGTATGTGAATGGCATACAAGCAGCATGGTCATGCATACGTGTGTGCGGGGTTGTGTGTATGCATTGTGTGTGTGTGTGTGTGTGTGTGTGTGTGTGTGTGTGTGTGTGTGTGTGTGTGTGTGTGTGTGTGTGTGTGTGTGTGTGTTTGACAGGGGTCCCCGTAGATTATACCTGATGATGAGCGTCTCCTCTCAGCTTAGAAAACCTGTAATTGTCACCCTGCTCAAGTAGGGGAGGTGGGAGCAAAACATATCACAGTGATGACCAGCAGTCCAGCCAGCCTGTAAAAAAGAGGGAGACGTAGAGAAGTGTGCAACAAGATGAACAAAATGTAAAATAAAGAAAGAGAAATATGAGCTAATGAGAACATGCATCAAATGTTAGAATTTAAGGGCTAAAACAACTTTTTTTTTTTGATCTGGACATCTACAGTATATGCGGGGTGCGTTTAAGTGAGTGGCATGTGAGGGAAGTATAAAAAACAGTCTGATGCAGAGTTGATGGCCATTCAGTGATGGGTCATTACATTGTTAGTGCCTGAGTGACCGATAACACAGAGTGTTTCCATTTTGCAACTAAGTTGAGTTGAATGCTGTACGCGAGATCTATGCAAACAGTGCCTTGCAAAAAAATCCACACCCCTTAAACTCTTTCCCATTTCTTACATTACAGCCTTAAACCAGTGTTTTTATTAGGATTGTATGTGATAGACTAAGACAAAGTAGCACATAGTTGTAAACTAAAAGAAAAAGTTGTTCACAAATACAAATCAACATAAACCCACCACAAAGTGTGGTGCGAAAATACTGTTTATCTGATCTGACAGCAATCATCTGGAAGAAAGTGTACTGGTCAGATGAGACAATAACTAAACTGCACATTATCCTAAGACATCGTCTCCATTGGAAAACATGGGTGGCAATGCTTTTCTTCAGTAGGGAAATGTAAGATGCCAGAGTTGATGGGAAGATGTATAGAGCTAAATACAGGGAGTCTGGAAGAAAACCTGTTAAAAGCTGCTAAATACTTAAAACTAAGGCAGACGTTCACCTCAATACACAGTCAGAGCTAAACTAGAATGGTTTAGATCAAAGCATATGTTTTAAAATAGCTAAGACAAAGTCCCTAAACCAATACAAAATTGATATTCCCATACATTTTGTTTTCTGAATTTATTGACTGCAAGTTATTATGCAAACAAGAATGAGCAAATGTCAGTCTATGGATATGAAAAGCTGGCAGAGGCATACTTACAAAGACTTGCAGCTGTAATTTTAGCAAAAGGTGGTTCTGTGTTGATTACAGGGGGCTGTATGCTGATGTATGGCACACTTTTCAGATTTCAGATTTCTGAAAAGGTTTGTAAACCATGTTTGTTTTTCCATCGCCTTCATGATAATGTAGTAATTTGTGTTACTCTATCACATTAAATCCTTCTGACGTTTGCATTTGCCATGTGACAAAATGTGAAAAGGTTCAATGGGTTCAAAGGAATGCTTTCAAAAGGCATTGTAAGTGTCCATTGATATGACCACTAATGTAAAAAAAAAAATAAAAATGTTTGGTATGTACTTTTTAACAAGGCTAGAGTAATTTCCTGCTTAGAGCCTCAACATTTATGACATTGTTGGTCGTGCAGTTAAGCTAATAACATCCTTCTAAACAGCTGATCCCATACTTGTAATTTATCCATTAATAACAAATGTCATTTAATACATAACTTTTTTTTGAAAATTCTCATGCCAACATTTTCATCCTGTTCACAATGAGTTTTGCTTAATTTTGTTTTACCTCTTTTAAATTCTGAAAGAAAGCCATTCTGTTTTTGTGTTGTCCTACTGAGGTAAACTGGAATTTTTTATTTTTTTTTACTGTAATGCTTCAGTGTCTCTCATTAACTTCCATTAATCTTTATACCCTCCACACTGCCCTGACACCACCCGGCTTTTGCAGAAAACTAAAGTGACACAGGCTCCGCTGGCAAGGTTGGGAGGCCGTGAGGTCACAACAATGATGGCAGTAGCTGTCGACCGGTGAAATGTGGGGCCCGTGGGCGGTGGGTGCTAGGTGCCTGTAAGTGGTAAGTAAAGGGAGTGTGCCGGGGGAAGCGAGACATTCATTAGGAGAGCCAAGCTGACGCTGTCAGCTCTGCCATTGCTTGCTTCTGAGGAGCCTGCTCAGGAACACACCATCCTCTGCTGCAACCAGACCATAGCCTTCACAGACATGTATTTGACATCCAAGTTTCGGTGTGCGTAAGTGTGTATAAGTAGTTGAAAGGCACAATGCTGTTTTATGCTATGGAATGCTGTCACAAAAATGTTTTTCTATTCTACTCATGGAAGCTTATGATATTGCAACCAAAACTGCAGTCATGTGGAGGGAAACAAATGATGACTTCTTTATAAAACGGTCAAGTTGAGGTTCATGGCTAATCAAGGCTATAGATAAATGAATAGATAAGACCTTGTGCATTCCCAACTATCTTGATGACAAACGAGACAACAATTTTCTCTAGTTGTCTTGCGTGCTTGTGAAAACAGAATCCCAATTTGTTGGGTCTCTAATGTGATGAGTGAGGCCAGAAGTCAATTGCTGTGTACTCATTCTATTTCTCTGCCTGAACAGACTCGTTAACACGTTCTAATAATGAGCTGCAGCTAACAACATTGCAGCGCTAGATCCTTTCGTCTCAGAAAAGGAAAAACATTTTCTATTCTCTTTGGTCTTTTCTGCAAAACACTGTCACTTATATTTGATTAAAATTGAAAACAGAGGTGAGGGACATAAGGGAATGTGCAACTTGCAGCTGTAGTGGTGTTCCAACCTTTTGCTGTTAATATAATAACAGAAGTGGCATCTACTGACAAATTACTGGGTATTGTAGCATAATTACGCTTCAATAATATTGCTTAACAAACTATACATTGATATAAGGTAATTAAATTTTAAACACATGCTATGGTTACTTACATGAGGCATGAAATAAACAAAGTATGTCCTGACTTTTGCATTAAACATTGAAACTAAATAAAGATTACAGCTCAGAAAAAACAAAACAAAACAAAAAAAAAACTTTAATATAATATATCTAGAGCGCTATCAACAGCTAGGTGTTGCCAGAAGCAGATCTCATGCTCTCCCAATTGTATTTACATCATTATATACTTAACTGTGTGAAGTAACTGACAATTGCTGGGGTAAAAATATAAAAGTGGTTCATCTTATTTTTGCACATGCCTTTGCTGCTAATTTGCAGGTGTGTTTTCTGTTTTTGTCAGCTAGTTAGCATTGTACTGATATTGTGCAACAGAAAAATAGAGGGTAAAGTATGTTCCTTGAGAAAAATACACAAATTGGAAACCTTCATATATTTGTGGACTGACCAACATTCATTTCCTTAATTATATGGAGTGTTTAAGATTACTGCCAAAATAAAAGTACAGTGCCTTGCTTTGAAAACCCTAAAAGGTTTTGGTGCAACAAATTAGCTTCAAAAATCACATAATTAGTCACATAATTAGTGTGCAATCTAAGTGTCACATGATCTCTCAGTATAAACATGCATTTTCTGAAAGGCCCCAGGGGCTCAAACACCACTAAGCAAGAGGCATCACACCATGAAAACCAATGAGCTCTTCAAACAAGTCAGAGACAAAGTTGCTGAGAAGTAAAAGTCAAGGTAGGGTTATTAAAAAATATTTTAATCTTTGATTTGCCCCTGGAGCACAATCAAATCCATCATCATGAAATCTAAAACATATGATACCCCAACAGACCTGCCAGGAGAGGGCCACCCATCAAACTCAAAGAGCGAGCAAGGTGGCAGCAGAGAGACCAAAGATAAGGCTGAAGGTGTTGCAAAGTATCTGTCCATAGGACCACAATAAGCTGTACACTCCATAGAGCTAATCTTTATGGAAGAGTGGCCAGAAAAAAAAGCTATTATTTAGTGTTAAAATGTGAGTGTGTCAAGAAGCATATGGACTTGCCAATTGAACATTTTGGCCACCAAGGAAGATGTTTTAAGCAAAACCTGTGCATCTCCCTGTGAATTGAAACTGGGGACAATGACATAAAGCATACTGCTAAAGCAAGCGGAAACATTAAGTATGTTGGAATCGCCTAGACAAAGTCCAGACCTCAATCCAATTGAGAATATGATATGGCAAGCTCATAGAGACTTATCCAAAGGGACTTGCAGCTGTAATCGCCGCAAACGGTGGTCTCCAAAACACCACAAATGCTAAAAACCATGAGCAGTATGGAAATAAGGACACAACAAAAAACAAAACAAAAAAAAAAACAGATTTTTAGTTTGTTTTCCTTACATTTTCTAATATTGCAGAAAGTACAAAGTTTTACTTACATTAACCTAACTGAATTTGCTAAAATTATTTTCAAAAATAGGGCAAAGTAAAAATTTTAGCCACTTTTCTAACTACATTTAGGCCCTGTGTGCATTATTTCAGGTATATTTTTAATGGTCTTATTTACCTCTGTTTGTAAAGGGATAGTCAACACAGGCCCATAATTTCTTCTATTGACAAATATTATTGTCTTCTGTTTTTTGCACCTCTGAGTCTGTGGGATTCCAGTCAAAACCTCTGTAGTACTTATTCTGTGCCTGTAGGTGGCAATAACTTCAGCAATAACTACTGTACATTGAAATTCAAAATAAGAAAGTACTGAGCGGTGCTGAAGGAGTACTAAGCTAAAGAGTGTTCCAAAACGCTAGCTTGTGTATTCTTTAAGATTATTTAGCCTTTCCTCTCAGTTTCTAACTTCAGCTTAGACCTGAAGCTTAATGGAATCAGAGTCCCAACAAAATGAAGAACATGTTAAAAAACAACAATAAAAATCGCTCCATTATTGTCATGGTTTGTAGCCCAGAAAACCAGAGCAGACATGAGCAAAGTTGTAGCTTTTAAAAATCTCTGGATATTCAAGCAACAGGTATGTTACAAAGAGATTTTTTTTTTGTGTGTTAAGAATTAGATTTTATTTTTTAAATTGTTGTGTTCTTTTTGTTTTTGTTTTTTACTGTGTCCTGTCTGGCAGAGTAGCATTCAGAGTTGTTGTCTGAGTGTCAAGAAGAAGCCCAACAGATTTACTTTCACAAGTGGAGCATTACAACTAACGCTATAATGCTCCGCTTGATATTTATAAAATAAATTTTATTAGAAACTGCTTTGGGATTATTTCAATTCCAATGGACACAGAGATGGAAACAAAAAGGGAAAAAAAGAAGCAAGAAAGAGAGAGAGGTGGGGCAAAAAGGAAAAAGGGAGAGAATGAGAAAAGAACAGAGTAGAGAAAGACGGGTGAAGAGAATACCAGTTTACACACTAAAAGACTGCTTCTACACCTACAGAAAAATATATGAGAACAGCATTGTTACCGAAAAGTGCACAGTACTAATGAATGCAAGATGTTTTTAGTGGTAACTGTGACTCAATATGTAACATCTGTGTATCTGTTAACACCTGAATCTGTCCAGGGGGTAGTCCAGAGGGTAGTCCTGACAGTATGCCATTCATAGGCCCCGTCGGCAGCTGTCTACGCCTGAGCAGATCCAGCCATGGATCCAGAGATCTGAGACCCTGGGACATATTACTCTCCAAGCACAGACCTGACGGAGCCCAGGGGTCCAGGCCCCGGCAAGCAGCCACCGGGAGTGAGCCGGCATATACCAAAGCACCCAGCCCCGGACACCAATAACCACCAATACACCAGCAGGCAGAGACACCAGCCACTGGCAGCGAGTGTGGTGGGGAGCAAATAGACCCCATATTTGATGTGGGGCCTAAACTGATCCAGGAGAGATAGCAGCCCAAGATCCAGCCTGACACAAAAACAGGCACACACAGTCACAATCACACATTCCCACCCTCATGCGTACACATAAAAACACTCACACCCACACACCCAACATAAGCCAGGGCAAGGCAAGTTTATTTATATAGCACATTTCAGTAGAAAGATCATTTCAATTGCTGTACATGACAAAAAAGATGAGAGACATAATAGGAAAAGTATGTTGCAGCGGCATAAAGGTAATTAAATAATTTAAGAAAATAAAAATGAATAATTAAAAAGATTTTAATAAAAAAATAAATTAAATAAAAAAGTTTATGATAAAATGATTGATAAGAAAATGAAATGAAAGTTGGACTGAAAACTTAACTAATAATGTTTAAATAGCACAGTCAAAGCCACCCTAAAGAAATAAGTTTTTAATCTTGATTTAAAGCAACTGACAACAAGTCTGTAATATATTTTGGGGCTAAGCCATTCAGTGATTTATAGACTAACAAAGTATTTTAAAGTCTATTCTTTGAGATACGGGGAACCAGTGAAAGGACTTTAGAACTGGGGTGATGGGCTCCACTTTCTTAGTTAGTGAGGACACGGGCAGCAGCGTTCTGGATCAACTGCAGCTGTCTGATTGACCTCTTAGGCAGACCTGTGAAGACACTGTTGCAGTAATAAATACTACTAAAGATGAGAACATGAATTAGCTTTTCAAGGTCCTGCTGAGACATTAGTCCTTTAATCCTGGAGATGTTCTTTAGGTGATAGAAGGCCAACCTTGTTACTGTGTTTATGTGCCTCTGAAGGGCCAGGTCTGAGTTCATGACTACACCCAAGTTTCGAGTCTGATTGGGGGTTTCTAGCTGTATTAACTGTGCTAACTTTTAAACACTCTTCCTTTGGTCCAAAAATTATTACTTCAGTTTTGTTTTGATTCAGTTGAAGAAACTTTTGGCACATCCATCCATTGATTTCTTTTAAGCATTTAGCAAGCGCTTGAATGGGTTCATAGTCACTTTGTGACATTGTAATGTAAAGCTGTGTGTCGCCTGCATAGTTATTATAACTTATGTTGTTGTTTATTATAATCTGAGTTGGGGGCAGCAAGTAGATACTGGATAGAAGGGGCACTAAGATGGACACTTGGGGAATGCCACATGTGATTTTTGTGGTCTCTGATGTCAAGTTACCTACTGACACAAAAAAGTACCTGTCCTTCAAATAGGATTTAGACCAATTGAGTGCTGTTCCAGAAAGGTCGACCCAGTTTTCCAGGCGCTTTAATAAAATGGAATGATCAACAGTGTCGAATGCTGCACTAAGGTCCAATAATACAAGCACTGTGGTTCTTCCACAGTCTGCATTTATACGTATGTCATTGAACATATTAACAAGGGCAGTCTCTGTACTGTGGTGGGCACCAAAGCCTGCCTCGAAGACATCTAAGCGGCTGGTCATTGTTAGGAAGTTGTTTAGCTTCTGAAACACAGCTTTTTCAATAATCTTACTGATGAAGGGGAGGTTTGAGATAGGCCTGTAGTTCTGCAGTAGCAACTTGTCCAAGTTGCTCTTTTTCAATAGAGGTTTGATAATTGCTGTCTTTAGGGTCTGGGGGAAAACACCTGAGAAAAGGGAGTTGTTTATTATTTGAGTTAAATCAGATGTTATAGCAGGCAAAGCTTTCTTAAGAAAATCTATGGGTAAAACATTGTTGATGTGTTTGTGTCATCATGTTTGATTCTGACAGCAACTAGAGATTATTATTTATTTTTGTTAATCACTGAACTATAGAACATTTCCATGCTATTTACTCACAGTGGAACAGAAAATATTAGCAAAAAGAACATCTTAATGCCGAGCTGGATCATATTGTGTTTCTGCTTATACTCATATTCAAATACAGTTTATAAGAAATTCATAGAACAAAGTAAAACCCCTTTTTATGTGACATCTCATATTATGGAAAACAGAAAATTAACTTAGACAGCGATGGCTTTCAGTAGTTTGAGTTGAGTTTATCTTTGTTCATTGTTTGAGCATTTAACACACTAACTGCATCTGTAAATATGGTTAAAACTTCAATAACAAGCAGCAACTGCAGCACCTTTATGAAATACACAGGGGTAAATGTCAGATCTATTGGTGACCTGGCTCTGACATCAATATGATTATTAATAAATGTTTTTTACCTACGTTAAGTTGGATAACCAAAAGATCTCTTAGGTATTTCGAAACCACTTCACAGTACAGGTATCTTCAAATAGGCTCTAAGAAAATTTAAATATGTGTTCATTAAAATATTAACTTAGAGATAGGGTGGTGGGGGTTTTCTGTATGTGCCTGCGGGGCATGGGTGGGTTGGTCTGCGGCTGAAGCAGCTAGAGTGTCAATTCATGTTTTTAAAGGGTGCATAGGAAATGAACTTAATACATTTTTTTTTTTTATGTAAGAACCACACACTTAAATTCATTTTATTGGGGTTTTTTGCTTATAGACCAACAAAAAGTAGCTCATTATTGTGAAATTGAAGGTACAAATTATAATACTAGTTGGGGGGGGGGGGGGGGGGGGGGGGGAT